>JARJLU010012962.1:2500-17207 GCA_030272975.1 Sparidentex hasta | reverse complement strand
AAATCAATCAGCCTTGATTTGTCTCTTCACACAAGTTTCCCTTTGGTGCATTTTCTTTGTTTCGAGACAGAAAAAGAAGAAGAAGAAAAAAAAAAAAAGACATTTAATATTTAGTCTCAGGATGAAGTATCTGAGAATTTTAACAATTTAAATGTCTCGCCGGGTGAAATATTAATGTGAGACCGACATGCGGACAGACAGACGAGCAGACAGGCAGAATATCCTTATATGGAGTGTCAGATCTGGGTCGTCCCCGGAGATCCGGCGTGTCAGTAAACCGGTTCTGTTTGAAGTCGTTCCCGGGGGGTGAGGATGTAAAGACAGACGGAGGGAGGGGAGAGAAACGGGTGAGGGAGACTCTCAGGCAGAGAAACAATGTGGATTACAAAGAGAAGTTAGAAAGAGAGAAAAGCTTAGAGAGGTTAGAGAGAGAAAGAAAATCAGTCGGGCTTTATTCCCCTGGCTGGAGCTTCTGCAGACATTCCTGGATTTAGTTTCACTCCGAACTTTTTAGCAGAGGGGTCAGCGCTCGAGACTTTTCAAAGTATGCACTCGGGATTTTAATGAGACACAGATTGCTGCTCTCCCCTCCTGTAAATGTGTGTGCGTGTCACCGAGTGTTTAGGCCGGTCTCGCTTCTCCATTACATTTGCATTTTTATCCCCTTTGTTGGTAAAGTTTTTTTTTTCTACCGAGTAACGTTTGGGGCCGGTGTAATCTCACACACACAGACTCTGAAGCAGCAGCAGCAGCAGACTGTCGGCTGAAAATATTCATTCCTGAATTCTGTGAACACAAACCGAGTCCTGCCAGAACCCTTAAATACATTTACAGACGGGATACAGATGGAAGGAAAAAACCTGAATAAAAGGAGCAGAGACACACAACAAGTGCAGACGCCTCCATGGAGACACACCCCTTCACGTTTCCCCTCGTGGGAGCTCAGTTAGGAAAAACTCTGCATGGTGGTGAACAGACAGGGGAAATAATAGTTTGGCATCCCTGGTAGCGATCCTGAGACCTGCTGTTTATTTCTGCACTTTGCAAAGTTAATACTTATGTTATGTTATGCCTCCCATTACTCATGCAGAATGGAATTAGCATGCTAGCTAGCTAATTTGGTCTTGTTTGTGGTCGTCCTGTTTCCCATCAACTAGTTTCACGATATGAACATGTGCAATAAACACATCGCAAAAGTCTGCCTGACAAACGATGAACAAGAAAAATAATTTTGTTTACAAGCGTCATGCTTGCACCTTGAGCAGGCCAATCAGATGAAGCCCCAGCTAGCCGTTAGCTAGCCTGACAAAATTAATCTGCATCAGTTTGGTGGTGATTGCCAGGTTATGACGGCTGAGGGAGAAGAGAGAAGCCATGTAACTGTGGTTGATGAAGACCTGGTGGTGAAAAGAAGCAACACTTCTGCTATACGAACTTATTCTGGATTCAGGAGAGACGACGTGTTGCAACATCGAGAGGAAACACAACCAACATCCATCACCAGCTGCAGCACAACCATGAAGACCGACACCAACAATTCAAATCTAACGTTAGCCGTCGTTAACTGCACAGTTAATAACATGCAAACTCTAATATTCGTTTGTTTATCGCAAGTTATATCGTCATCGCAGTATTGAACCGTGTTATCGCTCATCGCAGATTTTCCTCAGGCCCACTGTCAACATCTCTCCTCAGTCCGTGTGGTGAATCTGCACGATTTCCTGTTTATGGTTTAAATTTTCTCTGCGTCAGACAAAAAAAACAAAAAAAACAAACCCTTGTGTGGTCTCATCTGCATGCATAGCCCACCACCAGGCGCCATTAGCCATTCATGACACCATGCCGCGGGAACATTGAAGCTGATTGGCCGGGCCTGGAGGGGATATGAGTGCTATGATTGGCGGAGCCCGGGGGGAAATTGGGTTCTTATTGGTGGTAATGAAGGGGCCTGCAGGAGAGCATGGCTGAGACAATATAAGCATAAAAACTGAGGAGGACACACACACACACACACGGCCGATATATCTCATCTATCACAACACACACACAATCTCCTCCACTGGTCCCAGAGACCACAAAGGCATTACACATTCTCTAATGTAGAGAATAACAAAGAGGAACCAGACTGTAGGATTCTCTCAGGTCCTGCAGGAGAATCCAGACGTGACAGGAGGAGCAGCCAGACAATCAAACTCTGAGGAAAAAGATCCTCCGACTCACTTCTGTCGTCGTCTAGTCTAGAAAATGTCAGAAAAGTCCAACTAGTGCAACTAAGAGAAGTGTGAACATGTTGCCACCAATGATATTTTCATTATTGATTGATCAGACAGAGAATGTTCTGGATCAAAACTTTGTTTTTTCTTCAAGAGAAACGTTAAAATTTGTGTTGAAAGTTGAAAATATGTTATTTTAACCGACTGAACAGTCCAAACTCCAAAAACATGATTATTTGTCTTATTCCTAAAACTGTCAAATTTTAAACAGATGCAAAGTCCAACTAATCCACGATTCATAGACATAACTAATTATCATTTGTATTATTGATAAATCAGACGAGCACTTCCGTGATAAATCTTTTTACTTACATATTCATTTTTATTCTTAATGTCAAAACAGCCATTAAAAAACTCCCAAAACCAAAGAAAATTGACTGAATTAAAAAAAAAATTCAAATATTTGATCGATTTGCCCTTTAATCTTCTGCTTAATGATCTTTTCAGCCTCATTCAACTAACAATGTCAACAAACGGTGAAAAAGCAAGCACAAAACGATCTGACAGAGGAGAAAGCAGCACAAAACGACCTGAAGGAGTGATCGAGTATCAACATCGCTGTTGGTTTCATACCAGAACTGATTTAATCCAAAACGTCATGTGGTTTCCATCATTTCAACCCTTTTTAGACCCTTGAAGCTAAATTTATCCACTATCAAATTAAGAATCGAGAGCCAATAAAAGGAAAGAGATGATTTCATCAAATCGGACCGACAGACCCCTGGAACTGGGCAGCGTAATTAAAAAAAAAAAAAAAAAAAGGACAGCAGGAAGTACTCGAGCAAACCTGCGAGGATGTAAATGACTCGGCACTGGATTCATCTCTGAGTGGACGTTATTACACAATGACAAAATGAGAGTCTCTAATAAGTCGACCTTTGAGAAGAGGATTAGTCTGATGATAGGAGGTCTGTGGGGGGGGCAGTCATTAAGCTGACTGAGTGCTTCACACACACACACACACACACACACACACACACACACACACACACACACACACACACACACACACACACACACACACAGTGCAGTACCACTTGGTAACATCTCAGCTGGGCGGCGACACGGCGAGCTGAAAACAAACAGTGTCTGGTAGAAACGAGGACAAAGAGCGACTGTCAGCGGACGCTCAGGGCCGACGACACAACGAGCAGTAAATACAGGAAAACATCCAATAAATGATGGTGATTCATTAGAACCAGTTAACAGCCGATGAACACCAGCCGAGAACTGACACGGGGATTATTGGAAAAGACGCTCGACTGTTAACGTTGACAGCGTGGTGCCATCCTCCAGTCAAACATGTGCTAATATATTTTGAGCTAAGCTAGCTTTAGCCTTTGGGTCAGTCCATTGGCAGAGAAGTTAGGGGTGACCTCAGAGTTTTGGGATGTATGAAGTCTGACAGGAAACACAATCAGCAAAAACATCCGGGTCAACGTGGAACATGAATATTGTCTTGGATTTTCTGTAAATATTGATGCTTTTGCTTGATTTTCATTATGGCGCTTGGTTATTGATGCTAATTAAACTCAGCGGCAGCTCTGGATGGATCAATCACTGGTGCTGACATGTCGTCAAGTCTCATTTTGTTTGCTCAAAGTGAAAAATTGGGTAATTTCGGTTCAGAATAGGAGTGACGGTGCATTCAAGGACACCAAGACGTGAGAGATTTCCCAGATGGCTTACTCATCAACATTTTTTTCATGTACGATTTGCTTGTAGTTTGTCCTCTGGGTGTAGTTTCCTCTAATGAAGATGGCTTTTTAATTGGAAGCTGATGAACAAATTGTGTCTTTGAATGCACCACCCACATCCACACGGTGAGTTTGGGGGGAAAAAAAAAAAAGCCTCCTTATTGCAACCGTGAAGAAGAAAAAAAAAAGCAAAACAGCGTCAATCTGACAAAAATAAAAGGCGAGGAAGTGCTCTGTGATGGATTACCAATCTAAAGTCTCCAGTCAGCGCAAATTTATTCTCACCGCTCACCGAAAAAAATGAAGTGAAATCCTACAGACTGCCTGGTGAGGAAGGGAAATCAAACTTCTTAAATAAATATGACTTTATATAAATGCATGGAAAGTTTTTTTTTTTCCTGCAAAAAGGTAAAGACAGAAGTACAAAGAAGAAACACGATTTCAAACACAAGCTCACCAGATTAATCCTGCGTTATGCAAATGTAATTTGGTGGCTGTGTCCTCTGCGTGAGAGAGAGCGATTAACAACCACTTTATATCCGAGTACACCTCCCATTAACCTGACAACTGCACACACTGATGATGTGTGTATGTAACACACACACACACACACACACACACACACACACACACACCGCTTTTACCGCCCGCCGCGTTCAGCTCACACGGGAGGAACTGTCAGAGCTCACCGACGGCCCACAGCAACTCATTTTCTAGTCTTTAAGATGTCATGATTGATGTTTTTCAGTGACTTTACCAGCTCCAGATCCTGATGATGCCGCTTTTTTTTTTTTTTTTTTTTCTATATAAAGGCAAACTGAACATGAAAAGATCAGCAGCGGATCAAAAACCTGGCAGGTGTTCTGTCAGCGCGTGTAAAGAGTTAAAAGGATCCAAAAAAAAAAAAAAGAGTCGTTCCAGTTGTTGTTTTTTTGAAACGAGTCCCCAAATGACATGACGACCAACCGTTTAGATGTCGGGAACATAAAAGAAGCAGAGATTCTTCTTCTTCTTTTGATTTTAATTGATATTTTCAACAGTTTTTGTAACAAAGCAGAGCAAAAAGAAAAAAACTCAACCCGACATCTTATTTCGACCCGTATTGCTGTTAGTCGCTGGGCAGCGACCTCTAGTGGTCGTAGTAATTATTACAGGAGCACAAGAGGAAGTCAGGCAAAGTAGTTCAAAGAGGAGAAAGTCTGAGGAAACGGTTATTTGAGGCCGACGCACAAAGTTTTTCTCAAACCTAGTTTTCTTGACAAAACCTAAGCAAACTACGAGTGTACGCAGACGACACGCTGCTCTTGTTTTGGAAAATGTTGATTCATCCACGTCACTTCGGGACTTCGACACATTCAGCTGTTTAGCTATGATGATGCGTTTCTATCCTGAATAGATATAAATCAAGAAATACAACAACAAGAATGACTAACGACCGATACTGGCCTATCACAAATATATTAATATTGGCAAATATGCTGTCTGATATGTGTTGATACGAGAACTTTTACATTTAAAAGAAAGATCGGCCGATTTATCCAAAAACCACAACCAGATGGCCGTTATTCTAAATATTTCTACTTTTGCACAATTGTCACAAAAAGACCAAAATCAGCAAAGCATTCGTCAGCGTCTCAATACTTTCTGACTTTCTTACTGAAGATCTAAATCTTGGTCACATATTCAGTAGTTTCCTCCAGAAACAAACACAACTTCCTTAAAGAGAGCCTTCAAACAGCCCAACACTGCACATTTGATCAAACAAACAGGAGGAAATTGCTTATACAATCACTTCTTGAGGGAAGTGATTGTTATTTTGTCATCCCGGTTGAGATTGAAGTCGGAGCAAAATGGTTGTTTTATGTCCCTGTGCGACTGCTGGAGACGGTGCAGCCACCGGCCACGATCAAAGTCCTGATGGTTTGTAAAGCGTTTCCCTAGAAATCACAGACGAAAAAGACAATTCAGAACTTGCTTTAGAAACTTCACATTTTTCAGTTTTCTTCAGTACTAAACTAATCCAGCGATGGTTGTCTGCACAACCATGAATACACAGAAATCTTCGGCATATTTCAATGGAGCCGCTTTGCCGAAATGTCAAAAAATATTAGATTAGCGAGATTCTTTTGACTTCCTTTCTCATAGAACAGACAAATATCCCACAATCTCAGCGGTGCATCGCTCAGACTTACTTTAAATCACAGGCGATTTAAAGCAACTGAATTATTTATGCACGCTGGATTAAAATCACTGACTGGTGCAGGTATGTTTAAATCATCTCACATCCCCCTGGAGAGATAAATCTGGTGCGTATTGGACGATAGTTAACTGGGAAAACATGGAGAATATTTCACCTGATGTTTTTCCCTCCCGACGCTCACATTAATGGAGAATAACTCCCTAATGGTGCCATCACTACTTGTCACTTGTGCATTTCCACCAACTCCACTGCATTTAATCCAAACAAGGGGTTTAAAATATGTGACTGCTCTCATTTTTTTTTGTCTGGAGCCGCCACCGGCTGCTGGTGTGCTCATTACCTTAAGTTACCACATTGTGAGCAACATGCCGATAATTACCACGCGATGAAAAGATTGCGCTAATCGCCCCCAACTTCCCGAATGGAAATTAAAAATCACTTGATATAATCTTTAGGGAGAAAAAAACAAAAAAACCAGGAGGTATTTAGAGAATTGGATTATAAATCACCTTGTAATCAGACTAATCAGCTGCAGTCTGAAGGGCAGCATTAAGAAAAAAAAAAAGGAAGAAATAAAGTTAAGTGAAAAAGTGTCACATGTGGGTCGGAATAACTTATGCAGCAGATAAGTGGAGGGGAAGAACGAAGAAGAAGAGCCGGATGAAAAGACATTATCTGAGGCTGTTTGTGCAGCCGAGGTGGGCAGCCTCCACGACTGCAGCTCCTGCTGTCGAGTCATTACGTCTGGACCCGATCCAGCACATTTACAGCTTCTCCTCACACTGGAAATTAAACCTCTGTATCTTGTATAGGAGAGCGAGAGCCAGAGCTGAATGTGAAAACCTGCTTGTTTCTCTAAAGTCGTATCAAAAAATAATTAGCGCCGCCTTCGCACGTGGAGCGCCGCCAAAAAAAAAAAAAAAAAGGCCTCTGATAGTGTTTCTGCTCATGCACGCGAGTCCCGTCCAAACGTTTGAACCCCTTTCTTCCATCCCGACTTGTATTATTATTATTTTTTTTTTTTTGGAAAGTTTCCCCATAACTTTTGTTTCTTCCCTGCTCCTTTGAACCTCCTGCTAACCTTTACATACATACATAAACAGCAGAGGCAGAGGAGAGGCGGCTCCACCAGCTCTCAATTAACAAGGCAGCCTCTGTTTCAGCAGCCGTTCAGTTCTGTGTGTTCGTGTGCACGGCGAGAAATATGTGTGCCAGAGCCAAAGAAAAAAAAAAAAAATGAGCAGAAAAGAAGGAGAGATTGTTCTTTGCAGCCAGAAGACAGAGATATAGCCTTCATTCCTGCTCAGATTAAAGGATTTAGAGCAAGAAGCCTTATTACAAACTCAAAGACAGAGAACGAGAGGGAGCGCTCCCTCCTTCCTCCTCTGTTCTCGGGCTGATTAAAGCGCAGATAACTCTCTCCTTCCAGGCTGCGAGCTGCTGGAGGCCGACCCGACACACACACACACACACACACACACACACACACACACACACACACACACACACACACACACACACACACACACACACGTAAGTACTTTAACACCGTCTCATTAAAATCCTGACATAACAGTAGTTTCTCTGAGTTTCGTAGGATTTTGACCTGCTGGACAACGAACCTTCTTACGCGCGATGCTCGACCACACGTTCTTATCAGTAGATTGTGTGTGTGTGTGTGTGTGTGTGTGTGTGTGTGTGTGTGTGTTAAAGTTTTACAGTCTTGTCTGTACATCTGAGTGACATGGAGACTTCTTAAGACTTTTGAACGCAACCTGGAACTGAACTCCAGACCAGGATATTGATTTAAAGGAAAACTGTTTTACAAAAGTAACGAGTACATTTGCTTAACTGTGTTATTAAAAATATACATCAGAGTTGGAGAGAAGACTCAACTAACTACCAAGTCATGGATGACTACTCAGCTGATTTTAACAATCAAGACGAGACAACAACTGCAACAACTCTCCTCTCACGAGACTTCAGAGTGAAACTAGTAAACACAAACGATCTTATTTCTTCACCAAAAGCTCTCTGACTGCAGGAATCAGTTCAGTCATGTCGGTGCCAAATACAAGAACTTCATCGAACTGAACTTTGATGGTCGCAGACGTTGTGATCTACTGGACCGTTTCCAATGATTTTGGAGAATATGAACCATTTACTTAAACTTTAAACATTTAAATAAAGGTTAAAATACTGGAATTCTCCTTTAACTTGTGTAGCGGACCCGGACAGGCCCAGGTGGTTAATGTGTGGTTTAAAATGTTCAGGGCTGTCGAGACTTGACTGAATTAATGGAGACGATGGTCCCTGGTGGGAGCATGTGGTCTACTGAGCGCCATTCCAGTTTAAAAAGGATCGGTAACCTCCCTCACAGTAAAAAAGGACATAAGGGACATTCGCTGGGGACTATTTTCAGCAGAGGATGGATACAGTTTGTGCTCTGGTGAGTATTTGGGGCAGCAGGACGAGTGTGTGTGTGTGTGTGTGTGTGTGTGTGTGTGTGTGTGTGTGTGTGTGTGTGTGTGTGTGTGTGTGTGTGTTAATGAAGACACATGTCAGTGTAGTTGTGTGGATCATAGACGTGTTTAACAACAGTGAAGCTCTTTGTTAGCAGGATCAATTCGTGGTCGGTCTTTTTACGAGCAACAGTCTCACATGTTTTAATAAAAAACACTTCACAGATATCGGCGTACTTGTAAAACACCTTGTTGTCATCTGTTCTGGTGTTTTTTTCAGGAAGGTTACAACGCTGCGTTTCCCTCGAGGGAAGCTTTGCTGTAGTTCAGCTTCTTCCGAGGTGCAGCTTGTGAAAACTGTGAGCCTTTTCAAAGCAGCTTTCCCAGCACACTGCAGCCTTTATGCTCGACTCCAAACAGCTGATCACATCTCATTTCTCTCTCTGGGTGACTGTTCATATCTATTTTAGGCTGTAATCCATAACCAAAACCAAAAGTGACAGGGACGTCGTGCGGAGTTACAAGACGAGACGTCGCATTTACATTTGTTTTCAGCTCGTTCAGGTTACAGATTGTTCTCGAGCGAGGCTCGGCTGAGCCGGGGCGTCTCTCCAGATTCAAATCAGGTCGTTTTTAGGTTTGTTTTCAAAGTGAGCGAGCATGCAGATGACAGTGGGGGAGACGATCCTGCTGCAAGGATTTTCACGGATGTTATAAAATATGTTTTTTTGTCTCTCATAAAAAGAAAAACGTGTTCCACCTGGAGTCAACTCACTCCAGCATCCATGAATTCAAGCTGACAACAGTTGTCATTTGTTGTCAATTAGGAGTCTACAAATGTCTTCCAGCTGCCTCAGCTGGGTTTAGAAAACAGATTACAGCTCAGCGAGGATAAAATGTTGGCGAGTACGATTCTGCGAGCAACTAATAAGTTCACATTTGTACTAAACACAAGCCGAGTCGTATGATGTTTCTGATGTTTGTGGCGACAGAAACTCGATGTTTTGAGACGTCAGAGCATCTTCAGCTGCGTCTGTGGAGACACAACAGCCAAATCAAGTCCAAACATCATCTTTGCTCGGGGTGTGAAACCACATGTTCAAACATTTGTAAGCGACAAAAACTTGATATTTTTTACAGGCAGTCAGGACATCTCCCGTATTATTTGTGAAGACAAAACAATTTGGTTTTAACGAAACCTCAGGACATTTCAAATTTGTATTTGGCAGGAAGTTGGGACATCTCTAGATGTGTTTTTGACCTCAGGAGTGTTTATTACAACTAAAACATCATCTCTTCCTAGTGTGGAACCACTAGATGTTTTTGACAACAGACCATCGAACAGATCTGGATAGGTTTGATGGGATGTTGGAACATCTCTAGCTGTGTTTTTGATGGGAAGTTCAGCCGTGTTTATGAAACAGGATGTTTTTCCAACCCTGACCAAGCGCTTCTTGTGTTTATACCTAAGCAGAACATTAACAAGTGTTGTCATCAGATAAAACAAACATTAACGACTAGATATTTTTGAAGAGGGACCATCAAGTTATAATCATTGCGTTTGTTGTGACAAAAGCTGTGTTCGTGGCCACAAAATCAGGTGTTTTTTAAAGAAACCGCAGGATAGTTTCCAGCTGTCTTTGGGTGACAAAAACCTGGTGGTTTTGATAAGAAGTACAATCAAGTCTGAGGTGACAAAAACCTGATTTCATTGACAGGAAGTCAGCACGTCTCCGGCCGTGTTTATGGTGAATAAAGCAGGTATTTCTAAGCCAAACATGATCTTTCTTAAACAAAACCAAGACACTTTTTGTGCCTAAACCCAATCAGAACATCAGCACAGTGTTGTCACCAGAGAAAAACAAACATTAAACCTCAAGTTGCAGCAAAAATACATTTAAAGTTTCAACACATCGTTGGTTCTGCAGAATCACATCCTGGTGACTGGTTCTGTTGATTGTGGAGAGCGTGTCGCTTCGACTTCTCCCAATAAAAGCCCATTTTAATTATGAAGAGAAATCGTAGAGGACGCCGTGCAGACAGACTGAACAACAACAACAAACAACAGAGGGATGAATTATGGAGCAGGAAATGTAACTCAGTGTGAAGCAGAAGCTCTTCATGGTCAGTCCACTCGGTGCACAGCTGGTCGTGTTCCTGACTGCAGCAGCGCTTGGCACTCCGCGGCGGCTCGGTCCTGAATGAACGAGCCAGAATAGTTCTGTTTCTGCTTTCCTACTGCATGGCTATCCATCCGTGCACACCGGCCTTATCAACACAGACAACACACGGCCCTGCTGGGGAGCGCAGCGTTACTACTGAGTGACCACTTTACCAAACTGAACTCAGCCTGACCTCACAGGTGAGTTCACGCACAGTTTACAGCTTCCGGACTGAAACAACGAGCGTCAGACTGCCACCGAAATGTGTTTTAGAAATTACGGCAGTGGTGCGTCTCTACATGAAAATACTCTCCTTCGTGCTTCCTGGGAACTTTAGTTAATTTCAGTCACATTACAGGTAAGAATAATCGCCTCATCCTCGGTTTGTGAATCATTAGGCCCAACACCGGATGTTTTGAACACCTCTATACGCCTCTATGGGACGCCGGCTGGGCTCCAGACTTTCAGTTTTATTTTCACTGCAAATAAAAAAACAAAAAAATTGGCTATTTATCAAACGGCGTGTTACCCAGGTGAGTCAAAAAAGTGATTAATTTAACTGGAGACAGTAGCGTCGACGGTGCTGAACTCACGCTGAGATGAAGAGGAACCGTGTAGAGATGCTTCACCGACGATATATATGAGAGACTCACGAACCCGCCAGTGTTTCATCTCAAAAAAGCGAACATAATAAACTGCAGTGTCTACCTCAAGGCTAACGCACACCTTGTTTAGTGTGTGCGGGAGAACAAAGTTTATTTACAGAGAGTGAGAAGAGACAGTACAAAGAGGTAAAGAACAGCATGCATACCAATGTGTATTTATGAGCTACTGGGAGATAAAAGGAGTAGAAATGAAGAGTCAGTGAAAGAGGCAGATCATACTGTCGCTAAGTCGCTGTATTAAAGTACTGAGGGGTGCATTCAGGGACACGCCACAAAACTAAGCCCTAATCAGAACTGGCCTGGAATGACGGCTTTCATACTTTCTAGGCAGAGCTGCAGATGAGACGGGCCGGAGTGAGATCCAGCGCTCATTACACTCCTCCGAGTGCTCCTTCACAGACGGGCGCAACTGTTTAAAGCGCCGCCAACTGATGTTTTTTTTTATATTGACATGTAATCAAATGAAACTGGGATGTGAAGTGGATGACGCTGCTGCCAGTCTCACTGTGAATCCACACCTCAGTCAGCCGCTCTGAGCACATTCATCTCCCTGTTTGTATTTTAATCTTACATGTCTACATTTTGGGTGTTTTACAGTTTATATTGTCGTTTGTCAGTTGTTTTTCTTCATGTTACAGGTGAATTAAGTCAGATCTAGCAGGTGAAGACCAAAATATTTTGACCATATTCTCTCCAGATATTTCTTTATTTCTCTTTGGGTGGATGAAACCAAAATTGGACCAAAGACTCCAATTCAGTGTCGATTTTGTTTGGTTTCTGTTGCTTCTGTAAGTGGAATTGGCCAAATGTTAACAAAGATGTAAGATACAGGAACAATCTGTTGGTTGAAAACATCTTAGAGCATCCAAGTCCAGGTCCTGCAGGACTGCTTTTCTTGCAAGTCCTGCCCTTCTCCACCTCTGATCGGTTTCTTTTCGTAGGCTGTATTCTCCACATTTGTCTCCTAAATCATGCTGCAGCTCTGGTTGTGTTCAGATGGAGATTAGTAGTTTCCCCAGTAAACACCCCGACTTATTCAACCTCCTTTCTGCTCCTCTCGGGTTCACTCACCCTCATCTTTTTAAAAAAATTTGTGGCACCTTTTATCTTTTCTCACTCTCCCACCAAGGAGAAGTTTACAAGAAAATCCCACTGAGGCAGCGTCCAAACGCCCCAAATACTCGATTAAACTCCAAATAAGAACCAATTTCACTACTGACAACCTGCTTCATTGGTTTACAGACGAGAGATTCCATTCTGGCAGGGTCAAACGACATGCTAAACCATTTAATCAATAATACAGACACATTAATACATACTTATAACTTTGCCGTGGACTTAATCTAATATGTTTATCTGAAATCCAAAAACTCTCCCACACGCTGGCCAGAATAAAATCAAGACCTGTAGAGGACAGCAGCTCCTCAGAAACTTCAGCATTTCTGGGCAATTTGCAGTTTTTTTTGTGTGTGTGTATATGAAAGAAAACATTTTTATTTAGTTTTGTCATTTTGCCTCACTCTGTGAACTTTGGTTGATGTTTAATAGAAAACAAAACTTCCGGCTGCTTTGCCTCTTATCAAAAGTAATTTCCATAGTTGAACTTTACCAGACTCTCCGGCACACATCACACTGGAAATGATAGCAGTTCCCAGGTAGTTCCGCTGCAATAAACGCAGGTGCGATAATACACACACACACCCACACACACACACGCACACACACACACACACACACAAAAGCACAAGCATGCCTTTGTACTGAGGGGAAACCAGCAAGGCTTTGATATCTACATAATAGGACGAGTGTGTTGTTCGGTAAAACTATTGGGGTCATTGGGGAGTTGGTTGAGCAATAGGGGCTGAAGGTAGAAAGGCAAACACACACATGCTCACACACACAGGTGCGCGCACACACACACACACACACAGGCATAGAAAAGGTGCGATCCTGGGTTACAGCCAAGGAAATTGAGAGGATTACCGGGTATTAAAACGTACACACTTTCTCTCTCTCTCTCACACACACACACACACACACCTGTACAGTCAGCTGAAGCATACAGGAACACATTGATGGGTACACACACACACACACACACTCGCACACAGAACGAGTGTGTCTGACCCAGTTCATTATATGAGGGTGTTAGCAGGAAAATCCGCATTATTAATATGCAGTGTGAATTCAGAGGCTATTATGAGCTAAATAGTATTCTGCCAACCTGTGTGTGCGTATTTGCATGTGTGTGTGTGTGTGTGTGTGTGTGTCTGTGCCTGTGTGTGTATGAGTGCGTGTAAAGTAATTTTCCACGGCCCTGTAACAAAGTGTGGTGTTTTTTTTCCCATATTTGTGGCTAAAACAGCAGAGAGAACGAGTGTGTGCGTTTTAAATTTGACAAAACATCCATCAGCCTCTTAGCCAAAAAACAAGCAAACAAAATGCTAAAGCAGCCTTGAGGTTGTGTAAGAAAAGAGTGTGTGTGTGTGTGTGTGTGTATCAGTGTGTGTGTGCATGTAGATCAGTGTTTCAGTGTGTAAAGCAGCAGTAGTTGTTGTTGTGGTATCAGCCAGTGACAGCCAGCTGCCGAAGAGCGATAGAGAGACCTTTAGTTTAGTTTACACCTCTCTCTCTCTCTCTGCCCTAAGGAGTGTGTGTGTGTGTGTGTGTGTGTGTGTGTGTGTGTGTTAATAGAATGAATGTGTGTCCTATATAAACAGCTAGGAGGGAAACAATTACACCAACGCAGAACAGCAGCCAGAACATTCATTGTCTGCAGGCGAACGCACACACACACACACACACACACACACACGCACACACAGACACGCACACACACACAGTCTCCTTAGGGACACGCTTAAATAAACCAGTCACTCCAGTCTGTCACTCAGTCGGAGGAAACTGTGTCACGTCGTGTTGTGATTTCGAGGAAAAGTCATTGACTTGTTTGTGCTAAAAAACTACAAAAAGCATCAATGTGTGTCTCAACTTATTCTTTTTATGAGAAAACCAAATCAATTACCTCGTTAAAATTATTGGGGAATGACGTGCACGTCTTCCTCATTAAAAAGTCCTGAAGCTACTGTGTGGGTGACTGCAAACTGCCCACATCAGACTTGTGTAACGCGTTGAGACTTGGAGACGTGACAGACGACACGTTGTGATGTAGCTGCTGGGAACTTGATCCTGGGAGCATGAATGTAAACAACAGGGCGTCTGGATGTGTGGACGCAAAACGAGGACTG
>JARJLU010012959.1:0-17378 GCA_030272975.1 Sparidentex hasta | reverse complement strand
GAGGAGGAGGAGGAGGAGGAGGAGGAGGAGCGACAGGAGCTGAAACTCTCACAGGTTCACACAAACAAACCAAACTGCTGCTGCAAACTCTTCAGACGAACCTGCCGCCTGGAAACACGTTAATAACATAAAGACGGTCTCGTGAATATAAACACGTCTAAACTCACACATCTGTTTGGAAATGAAATAAATAATTAGACACAAATCCACAAACAACAACAAACAGAGCGATCGAAGCAACACGAACGTCACCAAGTAACCAGCGTTAAACTCTCTGATGGTTTCAGGCGTTTCTCAAGGAAAAAAGTCAAACATTTGTTGGTCGTCTTCGTCTTTAGTGACAATATGTGAAGATTTGGGGAGTTTTTTTTTTGACAGAAGTGATTTAAAGACCTCATGATGTGACGTTTTATCAACCAAACGATTAATGAAAACTAAATATTTGTTGGTTCAGCATCAAATCCTGACGTTTGAGAAGCTCGAACGAGGAGATTTCTTGCATTTTTTTGTGCTAAAACGTCTCTAAAACAACATATAATGTTGAAGTTGCAGACAGTTTTGATTATTGATGAATAGTTTCAGCTGTTTTACAAGCAGAAAAGTCAAACATCGTTTCTCCGGCTGCTTTTCTCTGTCGTTTACTGAAGACTTTTGGGGGTTTTAGGACAGTTTTTTTTTTTTTTAAACAAGCTTTTGACATTTTACAGACTTAATTCTTCGTACAACTCACCTGCAGATAAATCGATAATGACACGAATCTTTAGTTGCAGCTTTACTTTACGACAGACTGAAATGTGATTATATGTTTAATCTTAGGTTTAAGAAATTTAAAGGAGCAGTCTGAAGAAATGCTCAGATCTGGACTGTCTGATTTAAACAAACTGAATATTGAAACTCTCTTTGTTTTAATGACTGAATAAACAAACTGAACTTAAAGGACGACACAACTTCATACCTGTGGCGGACCCTGCCACCTTCTAACAGTGCTCTGGGACCTTATTTTCCTCTGAGAACACCTTGTTTGTTCTCTGACGGACAAAAGTTGAATATTTCAAACCGCTTCTCTTCCTGCTTCGATACGCGATCGTACAGTAAGAGCTCGACTTTCTACTGAACGTCTTCGTGGGAAACAACAACAAGAACAACAACAACAACAACAACAACAACAACAAGTCGTCCACAAGAAACACCTGAAATAAAAAGTTTTAAATGATCGTCATCCAGCGGTGGAAAGTATTTAAATATTTAAAATGTCATGTTATTTTCAACTTTTACTCCAGAACGTGAACTTCGAATCCAGATTGTCGTCACAAGTTCACATCATCTCTTTGCTTCATTTCCACTGACATCACTCTACATAACGAGTCCACTGTTAATTGTTGTATGAGTTCAATGTTTTTTTGACAACTGATATTCAAGATGTACAGTTTAAAGTTTTCCTCGATCTGTCGTGTGGATAAAATCATCTGTAAACAACAAAGTGCTTCACAAAATCTAATTTACAACATCAAACCAGGAAAAAAATGAACAAATAACAAGTAAAATCACTGAAATGTGCACTAAATGCTCAAAATGGACGTAAAACACACACGTGTCAAACATGAATAAGGTTAGAAATGTAAGTTTGACACATGGAACTTAAACTAGCTTTTCTTATCAGGCTGATAGGTTTGTTTTGTTCGTTAATCTTTGTGGTTAAGAATGAAATCCAGACACACACCTTCACTTCAAATCATAAAACTAAAAGCTAAAGATGCAAGAAAACACAGAGAGAAGTTTAACTAACACACCGTCGGCTTCGGTCGGCGTGACACTTCCTCCCTGCAGCCAGCAGAGGGCAGGACAGCACCAGGAAACACAGGCTGCACCTCCACCAGCAGCAGAGTTCAGAAAACCCTGAGTCACACACACACACACACACACACACACAGCCGCGGTGACCTTTAACCCCGGCCGGGCGGAGCTAACAGGAGCTGTGTCACCAACTCACTTTCATAGGTTTTAAAAACGGCCTCGTCTCTTCTGTGGGTAAAGAATGTGACCTCGACTCTGAGCTGCAGGTCGTTCAACTCTTTCTGCTTCCTGAGGAAACATGTCAACAACTTCAGACGGATCATCGTTTTCAGCTGCTAAACCGAAAGAAAATGTTAATTAATCTCCCAAAAAAGCTGCCAAAAAAATCTAAATTTTGGTTTATTTGAACCTCATGTTACCACAGACAGGCTTCAGTTTGAAGCTGTGTGTCTCCGTCTGACTTCAGCAGGAAAATAAACAGTTTATCATCGAACATCATCATTATTCCTCACCTTAAACATCAGAAATCATCTCCTGTGACTCATTAACAAGCTCATTTACAGAAAAGTTTGTAGACGCTTTTGCTCTTCTGGTTTTAAAGGACACGCTGCAGCTTCGAGTTGCATTTTAGACATTTTGAATGCGTTTGTGTTCGTCTCCTTCTTGTTGGAACATGCCGACGTCCTCGTGCACAGACGGCTCCATCGAGGAGGAACTGGACCTTACTGACGCTGTCGTGTGTCTGAATATGATTCAATCAGTGCAGCCAGGCTCCAAAACCTCTACACCTCCAGATTAACGCAAACAGTCAATAAATAAAATGTTCAACGATCACAGATGAGTTTAAAATCAGGTGTCCACATACTTTTGGCCTCGTTTTACAGCCAAACTCCTGAGTTTTTTTTTCTCTCTGCAGAGCAGGTGAACGACCTGATTTCACCCAGAGTGTACCGAGAGTCGACCGTGTCATCTGGTGACACACACACACACACACACACACACACACACACACACACACACACAGTGAGAGAGAGAGAGTGTGTGGAGGCCCAGCTGGGCGAGCTAGCGGCTGCCTCTCTCTCTCTCAGAGCTATTTGGTTGGTTATGGATCCCTGAGGGACGCCGCTGCCTCCTGTGAGCCCAGGATCCATGCCAGGCCCTCGCTGCAACCGTGTGTGTGTGTGTGTGTGTGTGTGTGTCTGTGTGTGTGTTTGTGTGACAGGGGGAGATACTCTGGCTGGCACTTTCTCAAACATGCGCCATAAGACAACAGAACTGTGTGTGTGCGTGTGTGTGTGTGTGTGTGTGTGTGTGTGGTAAAGCAAACAAACAACACACACGTTCACGCACACTGTGTTTTTTTTAACGTCGCACTAAACGAGATACCGAAAGAACAAACCTGACTTGATCACCTGTGTTTTTTTTTAATGATTTGTTCGTTTCAAAGCCAGAAAACTGACAAATATTCTGTGTTTTCAAACTTAAAAACATCGATGTGATTAAAAAAAAAAAACAGACCGGAACTCTTATTTTTGACGGCGTCCTGTTCTGTGTTTTAAAGCTGGTCTGATGACAAATGTGCAGCTTTGACATGAAAACATCAACGCGCACGTTTTAAATATCTACATCTGAATCGTCTGAAGCCACAAAATGACAAATATCACAAACAACACGTCAGAATTCACCCGTCAGGGTCGGAAACGCCGCGTCAAACTGGTAGAAATGTTGAAATTTGTATAATTTGTAGGTTTATTTGAGAAACAAGAACAAGCTTTGACACGATGACGGTTGAAAATATATATCGATGCACATTTGATGCATCGATATATGAAAATACGTCAGAGCCGGCTGGAGGGTTAAAGTGTCCACCAGAGGAGAAATTACACCCAGTGAATCTTCTTTCTGTCGGGGAATCAACGTCCCGATGATCAAATCTGTTCAACTGACGGCTGAAACACAGCGAGATGAGGATTTTCTGTCTTTGTGGCTTCAAACGCTGACAGGAAAACATGTTGAAGGTGTAAATTCAGTAAGAAAAGTTGCAGTTTTTATGATATGAGCTTCAATTTGATGTATTGTTTTGTCATAAGATGTCGACAGTGTTGTGTTTTTCTTGGTCTTAAAGGCTCATTACAGTAAAAATCGTGTTATTTTCTGATCTGTTCTTCTTCTTCTAACACTCGCTGATGATTACTGAGCGGACGTCTCCCTGCGTTAAAGGTGTTTTTGTCAAAAACTGACACTTTGTGATGGCGTCCAGCTCGTCCTCCAATGTGGCGCCTCAAATGTTTTCTTAAAAATACAAAAACTCATCCTGGCTAATCAATTTAAAATATCACGTGATCGCAAAACGGCCTTAAAATGATGTTTATTTAAGTTATCGCCCAGATTCTGCACGTATCTGTTGGATTTTTTGATGTGATTTCCTTTGAATTTGCTCACAAAATGATTCAGATTTTGGATTTCGGAGCATCAGGTTGCCGGTCGTTCCTCTTCAGCCTGTTTCGGTATTTTTTCCTCGACGCGTTCGAACCTGACGGAGACGATCATCGTTCATCCCTCTTGTTTCTAATTGTGTGTCGATCCTGCAGCTTTGGCGTTTTGTTTTTTTTTTCCTTTTGTTGCGTATGTAATAAAAAACTACTTTCCTCCCTCGCCCCCTCTGAGCTTCTACATTTCCAGCTCTTAGTTTCAGTTTCTGCCTCGGCTTCTCTGGCTCCCGACAACTTTGTTCCATTTCTCATTCTCTGGCATAATTACGGCTTTATAGCGTTTCTCCAGCGCTCGGGCATGCTGCAGATATTTCTCTCCCTCCTCCTCCTCTTCTTCTTCTTCTTCTCTCTCTCCTTTTTTTGTCTTTTTTTCTGGTTGGGCTCTCATTAATAATTCACAGAGAGAGAATGGGAAATTTTAGTGCAATTTGCAGCTGCTGAATCCCAGTTATTGTTTTCTTTTCGCAGGGTGTTGCAAACGGAGAGAGCAAACCTCGGACGGAGGCTTTGTAGTCCTGGATGTGTGTGACGGGCTGCATCACATCATCGGGGGGGTCGAATGAATCCGGCCAGTCGAACCCGCTGTCCTCATGTGTCGCTCCGGAGCCCCGACACTCTGTTTCCTTAATGCCGTTAGATGCTGTTTGTTCATATTTAAGCCTCATAACTATCTGTGTTTTATTCCGTTTGTTTGCGTTCGAGCAGGCAGCCGCTGAATTATTCAGAGTGGGCCGAGCGGAGAGACGACAAAGACGACAGGGAAACTTTCAGCTTCTTTTTCTTTTTCCGATTAGAGGGAACTCCGTTTTTCTGGGTCATCCCGGTGGCCGACGTTAGCGGACCACAGACGCACCAAATACTGACGGTCTCTCAACCATCGACTGCACATACAGACAAGAAAAGACTCACAATTTAACCAGAACTGAAGAGAGCTGAGACACTTTAACTGGACCTGAAGTCAGCAGGAAGCCAAGTGTTGCTTTCAAAACAGCCAAAGCTGAAGAATTAGACGTCCGTTTGAGTCGAACCGCCGAGCAGAAACACATCCAGACGTCCACTGACGAGCCAGAATCAAAGTCTCGCTCACTACCGACGTCCAAGTTTCAAAATGTTCAGAATGATTCAAATTAACTCCAATTACAGAACATGTTCAGGGCCACTGCACGTTTTTCTCAGAATTTAAACTCAAAATTATGACTTGGATAGAAAAAAGAGAATTAAAAGTCCCGATCCTGACTTTAATCTAAGAATTCAATGAGAAGTCAGAAGCCTGAGAAAAAGTCAGAATCCCAGGAAAAAAGTGGCATAATTCTGGAAAAAATGGACTTATAAAGAAAAAAACAAACATCCTGAGAAAAGCTGAAAAAAAAAATTGAGAAAAGAATGAAATTTTGAGAATTTGGGGGGGAAATTTGGAGAAAAGAGTTTGGAGAAAATAAATGAAATTTTTCTTTTTAATTCTGCAAATGTTCAGAATTCTGATAAAAACGTCAGGAGTCAAATATAATATAATATTTTTTACAGCGGCTCCAGTTCTCCTCCGTGACGTCTTTATTCTGGCTCCTCAGTGGACGTCTTGAAACTGTACGACGTGATCCTGGAAAAAACAAGACGGAGTGAATTAAAAAGGTTAAATTATAAAATTAGCAGTTGTTTGTCGGAGCAGAACGACGGTATGAAATCACTTAAAAACAAAAAATCCACAAATTTGATGTTTCCAGGGTGTCAAATATTACAAACTGCTGTTTTTAATCTGTCTGTTTTTTGGACTGATGAACACAAACTATTTCTCGCCGTTTGAACTCATTACAGTGGATTGTTGGAAATGACATTTTCAATTAATGGAGAATTGAAAGTGATCGTTGTAAAACTGTCCTGGAGCAGAAGTTTGTATCACCGCTCAGATTTCTTCTGGAGATTTAAAAAAGAAAAAAAGTGAATTAAATCTTGAAGTTTTCAAACAACAGTTAGTTAGAAATAAGAAATAATAATCCAACATGAAATATCAAATATGTCACATCTCTGTTGTTATATTTGTGATGAGGATCAGATTTCTTTACGCAGCCTTTTGTGTGTTTTACTGCACTCTTCTTATGTTTTTTTAAAGAAAAGTGTGAAAAGTGTGAAAAGAAAAGACGATTCATTAAATCCGAGACTCCGATCAGCTGCAGGATTCTTTAAATTCAAAGACAACTCATCTTCTTCCCTTCACGTGCGTTCGGTCAGATTTTAAATTTAACTCACTCAGATCGTATCCGACTGATTTTACTTCCTGTCTCCGCGCTGTTTGCCAACAGATTCTGATTATTTACACGAGTGTGTGAACGCACCGACCACCGACAGAAGAGTCCCGGGGCGTCACGGCTCAGAGCAAAAAGAGGAAGATGAGAAATCAAAACCTCTCTTTTTTCCTTTTTTTTCCCCTCCCGTTTTTTGCCCGGCCTGACCTATTTTGCACAGAGTATCTCATAACCGGAGAGTTTAGGGCTGTTTAATGCTAGGTGACACAGCAGTGTCCTGCAGTCTTTTCTTTCTTAATCCCTGGCATCTTCGGTAAAAGATCTCTCCGAAGAAACAGCGCTCGTTTCTGGCATCCAGCCGCCGGAGGGAAGGGGAGATTGTCAGGGCGCATTTCTTCTCTGCTCGCCAGCCATTCCTCAGGAGGGTTGTGTGTGTGTGTTGTGTGTGTGTGTTGTGTGTGTGTGGATAAACCTCCCCCCCTTCATTTTGGGTGAGTTAGGTAAACTGAGGAGGAAGGAGGGGGGAGGATGAGGAGGAGGAGGAGGAGGGAGAGGTGGCAGCTTCTCCCTCCTCCTCCCTCAGAGAGCGATTCCACCTTAAGCTCTTTTTTTGGGGGAAATTACAGGAATGTTTCTCTCGTGTTGCTCTTGTCACCTTGCCTCCAACATGGCCGCAAACAAGCTGAAGTGAAACTCAGTGATGCGTTCGCTGCCGGAGCGGTGGAGGAAGGAGGAAGACGAGGAGGAGGAGGAGGAGGAGGAGGAGGAGGAGGAGGAGGAGGAGGAGGAGGAGGAGGATGCCCGGCGGGCTGGTGTTTCGTGTCATCCTCTGATAGCGGGTTTTGTTTGGCCGGAGGAGGTTTGTGCAGAGGGATGTTGAACGCGAGGCTGGCTGTGTGTCCGGTAATCTCACTGACCTCGCTGTCCAGCCGGCGAGGAGGAAGCAGCGTGAGGCCGAGTCTCTGCTGGTCACTTAGAGGAGCCGAGGTGGACGGTAATCCAAGATTTACCCTCCAAACTCTGTGTCTGGTGACAAACAGTCACAGAGGCTGTTAAAACACACCGACATGTTGTTAATATATCCCACAGTGATGTGTTCAAATGCTCCTTACAAAGCAGGATATTTGGCTTCAGAGAGCTCTGATTCAACTAAAACTAAGCAGGTGTTTGCTTAATCAAGTCTTGATAAGATGATTAACATTAAAATGACTGTGAGTGTTAATAATAGCATCACAAACACATTTTTTGCTTGATTTTAGGACATTTATACTTAAATATGTATATATATTATACATACATATATTTAGATAAACACATTAATTTAGTTAATATATTCACAAGGAACTTCTAGAAACATTTTGACTGCTTGCTCATGATTGTTGACCATTTTTTTTAAGAATAGCATCATAAATTTTACTTTACCAAGCTGTTTTATTGCTTTATTATGTTTAATTTATGGTTTATTATGCATTAATTAGCAGTTAACAAACTGTAACTAAGTACATTTACTCAATTACTCCACTTGAGTACAATTTTAAGGTATCTATAGTTTTAATTTTTCCATTTTCTGCATTTTGGAAGTCAATGTCTTACTTTGCTATATTTAATAACCGTAGTTACTAGTTATTTTGCAGATTACATGCTTGAAATTAGTTATTTTTATTTGAAACACTGATTCCAGTATTTGGACACGACTGGTTGACGTCTAACATACAGTTTATATTATATATATGTACATAAATGTGTCATTTTCTTGTACTTCTATGTTTGATACCAAATTATGAGCTTTAGTTTCCCCAGTAAACACACCAGCCTGTTCAGCTGTCGGATGACTGACGCTGACGAGGACGTTAACACCTGAATCTGAACAAAAAGCATCACGTCCTGTTTACAAACTGAACATTATAATATTCTGCATAAATAATACACTGTGTGAGGTCGTAACTGATGTTAAATGTGATTATTTGGTGCGTTAGACGACCTTTAAATCCGTCACAACAGCAGCGTTTTAAACATTTTTGACCCGCTGCCTAAAATATATTCCAACATTAGTTTTCACGGTGAACTTCCAAGTTGCTTTCATCGTGCAGACGCCAAAAGTTAAATGTGAAGGAATCCAAATGAGAAAGCTTTGTGGCTGCGTACACTGAGGTGGAGTGGGAAACACGCAAGCAGAGCAGCTCGGCTTTCTGCAACAGCAGATAAGGACGAGGTCGACCCCCCATACGTCCCATCCACCAGGCGACCAGGAAACCCCAGTTTTCCCCAATCAAAAGTTCCATTAACCTGGAGCACCGGGAGCTAATTGAGAGCGGGAGAGGGTGAGATGTATCACCGTGTCATTTCAGCCGCCCGGCTCGCCGCGGCGCCGGCGTCAGCAGACGTCATACGGTGACACGTCTGACATATTTGTAATTATCCGGGATAATAAGAAGCGAAATACGGCAACAAAACAGCCGAAACGGAGCGAGGCGGAGTGGACTTCTCCGGGAAAAGACAATGAGCAGGAAGATTCCTCCAACCTTTGATAACCCAGATCATGTTTTAAGCATTAGGAGACGCATAAGTAGAGAGAAAAAAAAAAAAAATCCACAAATCTGCATTACTGTTTTGAAGATTTGTGAATCTCGACTTCACACATGCTCTTTGGCGGTGGGAGATCACGAGTTCATTATGTTTTCTGCACCGTTTTCTGATGCTTGTGTCTCTCTTATCTCCTCGAGAGGGTGAAAGATATTCTAATCTGTCGCCCCAATAGCCTTAAGCCGTGGTGCGGCGAGTGGGCAACTTTTGTTCCACATAATCCCTCCACCCCAGCGAGGGGAGGTCATGTTTGTCAAAATGTGGTGAAGTGAACATTTTCTCCCCCCTCTTCCTCCTCCTCCTCCTTCTTCTTCCGTGGCTTAATTTGGAATTAAAAATGCATGCGATTTTGAACTTTAGATCTCTGGAGAGAGCCGTAAACAAGTATGAAATTAAGTGTCTTTTGAAATGCTGCAGCGGGGACGTGGATCGAATCGAGACGCTCACATTATTCGGCCTTCGGCGGGCTTCAGAAGGGTGGGCGGGTGACCGGAGTGGCCTCTCGAGTCAAATCACTCACAGTTTGGTCCGTGCTGACTGAAACAAAGAGAGACTGCAGGAACACCTCCGTGGAAACTGCAGATTTTAACACAGACCGGAGGAACTGGATGTTGAATGTGATCAGACCTGCAACTGAAGTGAATCTGGCCTCAGTTCAGACGGTTCAGGTGTGTTTTCATCCACCTTACAACCTCTTATTAGAGATATTACAATTCATGCACTGCAAAAACATCTCTAATCAACGTATTTTTGTCTGTTATTGAGTCTTAAAGTGATGAAGCTGCAGAGGCAGGAAGGAGTCTGCCTCATGATGGAAGTCTGATATTAACTCAGCGAGCACCGACCTGGATGTCAACGTTGATTTTGAGCTAAAAACTGTCTGATAAATTACCTGTTCAACCAGCTTCAGTGACAGTCAAAGCATCAAGGTGTCACAAAATGCTGATATTTGATAATTGGTCCATTTGTTGGTTGACTTTTTGAAGGTTTTTCTACACTGTTCAATGCAATAGGTGCATAATTTAAGAGATTCATGATCATGACACGACCACAGGAGACAAAAATCAAGGTGAATATTATGTGGAAAAAGAAAAACGGCCACATTAAAACTTCTCCGGGCGCAGCCATCCTCTCCGGGCGACCACAGACGCTGATATTTATATAATGCAAATGTTGACTTCCTGCTTTCGTGGAGCAAAATCTATAAAACACATCTTATCAAACACAAACCAAAGTGAGTGATCGCCTCCCTCTGCTCCTTTTCTCTCCTCTATTCCATACAGCGAAGCTCTCACCGTCTCACCCCACACTTCCCACTCGCTCTTCCCAATATTTACACCTTTTTCTGAGCTCCGCTGCTCCTCGCTCATTAACAGCAGCAACATTTGTCCCTCTTTAATAGCGGGTCGCGGCGAGGTCGCGCAGCACCTTTAAGTAAAAGACGACACATCCTGTTCTCCCCTCGGGCCGCCGGGAGCGACTTGTTAAGCAAATCTGCACCGTAATAGACGATTAGTATTCGTTTCTCTGTCCTGCTCCTGCACACCGGCTCCTTGTGACGACTAAAACAAGAGGAGATGAACCTCAACCGTCCCGAGGTTCCTCCAGGAATCCTCAGCGATGATTTGGAGGCGTTAAGTGTCTCTTAACCCCGAATTAACTGGACCTTTAACAGCGTACGGCCGCTCTGCGCTCACACGGCTCTCCAGCACATCGGATTACATTTCACCTCAGGTATTCGGGCTGAAGCGCTCGTCCAGAGCCACTTCAGACTGCTGGAACAGTGAAACACGCTCACATATCTGGAATGTAAACTCTTAAAACACAAAGTAACGAGGCCTGCAGGGGTCAGAGGTCACGCTGCTGCGCCAGGATGCAGAACCAACGGTGAGAAACAGATTTTAAACATCTACGCGTCGGATTTTCTGGAAATGAAGACAATCGAGCGAGCGTCTCGTTTCCCCTCTCGAGTTAACGACACAGATACATTTGATCAGGGGTGAATTCAAAAATACATTTGGAGATGATCAGAGAAGATTACTGTGAATTAACTATGAGGAATAAATCAGAAAAATAAACTTAAAAAGCAAATTTACAGGCTGATGTGAAGATGTGAGGGGACGAGATGAAAACGCAGAAGATTCGGTGAGAAAATTAAATCAAAATAAAACGACGGAAACATCAAACGTGTGACTGAAAATGGAGAATAGAAAAGTTAAAAAAAAGAGGAAATAAATGTTTAGTTTTGCTGTTGTTAATTAAATCATTAGATCTCAGAAATCTGTGTGATCTTATATAATTTGAGCCAGAAATGTTTGTGTTGAATTTATCTCTCAGCTTCAGTTTTTTAACCTTTACTGATCAAAATATCACCGGAAACAGACAATAAAACTCACACTCAGACATTGTGAACGTTTCCCTTCCATCACGTGATCCAAACAGCTGATTCATCTCTAATTCCTGCAGAATCAGAGTAACTGACCTGAAGCTCAGCGAGTCTCCAACACTTGTTATCTCGATGCTGCGCTGTGAGAATCAGCTGACTAACCTCCTCGACACTTTGGCGATCTTCCTCCAAACAACTAAACTTTCTGCCGCCCCTGCAGCCGAGCCGCCGCTGTCATCTGCTGTTGGAGCAGCAGACAGTTTGACCGCGGGGGGGGACGACGACCCCCGGATGACGGATGGCGTGCGGCCGGAAACGAGTGCCGTTATCAGGCCGCATTATCCTGCAGCAGCCGATCCAGACAGGCCAGATTTTTATCGAACTGTATTGGATTTAGTAATTTCCTTTTCCAAGACGAATGGATTGAGATACTGAAGGAGGAGGAGGAGGAGGAGGAGGAGGAGGAGGGGGTCGCTTATTGTCTGCGACCCCGGGGTGATTATTACTTATGATCCATTTAGTATTTGGGGCTTTTTTCCCCGACGCTTGCTGGTTATTACTCTCAGTCCAAACCTCTGAGGCTGCACAGAGACGCGACGCCGTGATGCTTCAAAACAACGAGAGCTGAACGAGTTTAACACAATGAACAAGATTACCTGAGCTCACGAAGGCAGGACTTCACACCTGTGCAGCCTCAGTGCAACCAGGACATTTTTGCGAACTACAAACACGTTCAAAATGATTTTTTTTAGCTCAGGAAAAGATTTTGTTTTGGCTGGAAATGCTCAGTTTTGTTAGTCATCCACCTCTCTCTCCATTCAACCAACCAGATTCTGCCTCCAACAGCGTCAGCCAATCACGTCTCTGCTGTCAGGCTCCTCCATCATCATCATCATCATCACCTCCATGTTCCTTTCCTCTGCATCACGATAACTCTGCTATCCATTCTGCACACGTGGCGGTAAAACCTTCACCCTGAATGAACCTCACATAAAAGTTACGTAACTGATTAAGTAGTTATTTATGATCTTCTCCTAAACCCAACCGAACCGTTTCACAAGTTTAACAGCCCAAAAGTCACAACGTGTGAGGGAGGCCAGTGAAGCGTCAGCGTTTGAAGCTCAAGGCCACCGAGGGAACATGTTGACTTGACATATGTGACAGCAGACAGGGCGACTTTAAGGTCACTGCTTCGTAGCGCTGGTTAAATATGAAACACGACGAGCTTTAACTAGGACTCCTTCTGCACGACACGAGCTTAATGCTTAATGAGACGCAGGACCGGGCTGCAGGACTTTAACTTCCAGGATGTTCAACCTGAATAAATATCCTGATGGAGGATTATTTGTGTTGTATTTGTTCCACACAGCCGCCGGAGCCTCACGCACTCGGCGCCACCGTCAGGCCGGTTTGGATTAAAGCGCTCGCCAGCCGGCATATGTTGCGTTCTCCCACCTCCTCCCCGCCGCTCGCTCGCCGCTCGCTCTCTGTGCGAACATGTGTGTACAGATCCCACGGCTGCGAGCGCACAGACGGGGGAAGCACCTTGTGCGCCGATGAAAGCTGTGTCAGGTAATTTCACACTCTCACACGCGTGCAGTCATGTCGGCCTCCCCCGAGCTAACTCATTACCTGTCTCAGCCGCCGAGCAGCGCACGAGGACGCACCTTCTGGAGACGCTGGCGTTAAACAAGCTGCGCAGGTGGGGGGTCGGCGGGGCGGCAGGGGGAGGATTTGTCGTACTAAACGTGGCGGTGAAAGGCGACAGTAATGCGGAGTGCAGGCTGAAACGGTTCATCCGTGTCCTGAAGGGCTTTTGAGGGGTGGAAAAGCGGAAAAAATGCAGCGTGACAGACCTGCGGATCCTCAAACGGAGGCTAACCGGCGCCGGCAGCTCCACTCACCTTGTAGCGACGATGCCAACGATGCCAACAAGAGCGAGGTGGAGGGGTCGAGGTTCACCTTCTGCAGCAGCAGCAGCAGCAGAGAGGAGAGAGGAGAGAGGAGAGGGGAGGATGGAGGCCTCGGCCCCCGCCAGCTGTTTTTCTCCCTCTTGCTCTGCTCTGTGACAAACGCCTCCCTCCCCTCCAACACCATCGCCACCCCTACAACCTCTCTGCCACGCGGGAGCTGTCAAGGGGGGGAGGACCGGACCTGCCAGCATGCATCTGGCTGACAGGCGACTGGGAAGGTGCACTGCGAGCGCACGTCACAATCAATAACCCCTGCTGAGAGCGATGGACCGGGGGGGTGTAGACGCCCCCACCCACCTCTCTGTGTGTTTTTATTTTTGTACAGGGGGGAGGAGGGAGGGAAGGGGGAGGAGGGCGGGTGGCGGCGTTGACTTGTCACCTAACAACACGCGCTCGCTCCGGGTGCTCGGGAGTTTTGTTTTGAGAAAATACATATGCGCCGTGTGCAGGCGTGCGTGCATGCATGAAGAGCGAGTTCTGGAGGTGTGATACGTGACGTGGTAAACTGGAGGTCAGGGTCTGAGGGGGGAGGGAGGTGAGGAGGGGAGGTGGGGGAGCAAAGGAGGACGCGACAGAGCGGCAGGTTAGAAAAGGACGCAGAATCATCCTGTTAAACCTTAAAAGACGTTCGGACCAGCTGCTCCCGAACGAGACAGAACAAAACGCTGCTGATCTTCAGGGGTTACGTAACAAACAGTGTTTGTTCCAGCTGCTCTCAGATCGAACAGAACTGGACAACAAGAACAATAAACATAACAAAAACTATAAATCTATGTTTGAAAGCTGACGGTGGAGCTGGAACGACAGCGACCGCGGCGGCGAACGAGCTCGTTTGGGATCCAAAACGACAGCTAATCAAAATCCATCTGAATTTACAAAACATCAACTTGACAACTTATTTAATATTAATCCAACAATCATTAAGCTGCAAATTAAGTCTCACCGTTACTAAAAATATCCTCTGACGATCGGCAGGAGAGCTGATGTGGACTAACGTAACGCTGCTCGTGAACCCACAACCTGCTGACACAGCATCTGCTGAAGTGATGCATTATGGGAAGTGTAGTTTCTCAAAGGGGTCAAAGGTCATATTTTTAAGTTATAAAGCATCAAAGCATGATGGGTTTTTTTTTTTTTCGCACCGTCTTCTGCAAATATGTGTTTAATAAAGATTTTTTTGGAAATCGAGTTTCTATCTCAAACTGTTGACCGAGTTTTAATCTTCTGTGAGTTACTTTCTTTATACAATCTGTTTATTCGCATCTCTGTTAAACATCCCAGAGAAACGAGTGTCTGCAGTGTCTGATTTGGTGACCTGAGTCTAAAAATATCCGCTCTGGTCCTCCAGAACCTGAGCAGGAGCTGAAACCAGGTCCAGTTCTGCTGTTTGTCATGTGTGTGTGTGTGTGTGTGTCATTATATTATATCGTGCTGAGGTGTGTGTGTCACGGCGGGGGAGCGAGGTGATCAATTGCCTTTTGCACTTTACAGTCAACAGCCCGAGCCGCGGCCAACACGCCGAAAGATCCGTTACGCTACCTTCCCAGAAAAAAGGGGAGAAGAAGAAGAAGAAGGCGAGGAGGAGTTTCCCGGCACATCCCTCGCCGCCGCCGCCGCGCTCCCTCCATCGTAAGATGAGAGAATGTCAATGTGGGCTGACACTGAGACACCCGACCGCCGATCAATCGATCGCTGACATTACACCTCGGCATGTCGGGCCTCCTCAGTCGCCACTATTAAAGTTTTGCATTACCAATGAGGTCCTGCTGCTCCCCGTCCTCCTCCTCCTCCTCCTCCTCCTCCCCTGATAATTCATGTTTACCAGCGCTGCTTATATTTTGAAGGGTGATTATCCAGTCACATCAAAACCTTAATGAACCTCATTTCACTTGCAGCAGTAGTATTAGGATCCTTCTTTTTTTTTTTTTTTTTCATTTAGCAAATTCAGTGAGAGCATTCACGAGCTGATTAGAGCGATTCTGCCGCCGCGTCCAGAACCTGCACAAAGACGCACATTTATATGAAAAGAAGAAGAAGAAGAAGTGTGTGTGAGATGGAGATGGTCGCGGCTTCCGTCACGTCTGGTTTAAGCCGACGCTGTCCTCCCTCCTTAAGGTTTTTCTAAGCGCTGACAGATTCTCCAAACTGGGCAAATTAGCCGGCTTTGATACCTCGCTCATCTCCTAAAGCCAATCAGAACATGTTTACCATCGCGGCCGCCGCCGAGTTTCAACTGTGTGTGTGTTTTTTTAATCTGGCCTCTGATGTGACGCGGACGAGACGAAGGGGCATCCTCGCGCTTTTAATGAAGCGCCGAGCAATTATCAAAGCTGCCTCCTATTGATCCCTCTCGCTCTGCTGCGAGGTCGGCCAGTCAGTCAGACGCACCGAGTCACTTCTACAGCTCCGGTTCATTACAACGACCAGAAGCCGGGAAGAGAAACACGTGTCAGGATGTCGCATGAGCTCATTTGGTTTGGGGTTTTTTTTCACAGGGAGGAGAGAAGATGCGATTGTGTTTGTAGTTTTAAGGTCCAAAGATTTTGACTCTTCTTTGAGGGATTTGTAGGGTTTTAGGATTGAAAGGTTAAAAGGTCAGAGGTCAGGGAGATCATGTTTGATGATGAGGAGGATTTCAGGTTGGATTATTTGGCGACACCAGAAAACCTGCGACGTCTGTGGTGGTCGTCCTCCAGAGGCTGAAATATAAAACGCTTTTAAGATGCTTTTGAGCGCGCGACAAGAGGTTTTGTTCCACGAAGAAAGATTTGCTGAATTAACAAGAAGACCTAAATAATTAAGAATTTATCTGAGACGTTTCACAGAGTTTATAAAGTTTCTCTGAACTCGACAACGCTTAAAATTGAGTGATTTTTAAAGGGAGTCTGGTGAGTTTAAAGTTGCCTATACTGGTTACAAATGTTCAGCAATGTTGTGTAAATGTTGAAATCACCATATTCACAATCATCACTGGCAGGTAATGACACATAATCTGCGTCACAGTGACCCGGACCACCTCTGAATGTGGACCGGGTCGTCGGATCTCTGGGAACATTCACACCTGAACTTCGAGCCGTCCACCTGTGATCGTGGAAGACGACGATCACGAGAAAGTTTGCAGGCTGCAGATGAATCGAGAAACTCCTCGAGGCGACGACGGACAAACACTCAGGACCATCGTCTTTCTTTCCTCACCGCAGCTGTCGGCACTTTGTGAATTACACTCAAAAATATAAACGCAACACGAGACGCAGGACGTTTTTCTCTGTGCACACAAAAGGCTGGTTACTCTCAAAGGTGGAGCACAGATTTGTTCGTCCACCTGACAGGTGTGTGGCACCGACAGACGGCCACAGATGTCAGTCGCTCTGCGGCTGAAGGTTTTTTGTTATTCGGGGTCACGTCAGCCTGATTTCTGATCTCCAGTTGTTGTGTTGTGTTTCACGTTTGGTGAAATTGATCCAATGTGTAAAAACCTCCATGAATCCAGTCACAGAGGCGAGACGTCGTGACTGTATATACAATAAATGTGCGTGTTTGCAGCTCAGTTGTTTAAATCTGGATGTGAGGGAGTGAAGTCGGTCCAGGATCCTCGCTGTTCGCCCTCCGCCGCGTGGACTTCTCTCCCTCCGAGGCAATAAAACTGTGACTCAGCCTCGTGAAATATGCGTCGCTGCGGTCCGCTGCTCGGCTTCCAAACACCAGTCGCCGGCGTATTGTTGCGGCGCTCGGTGTTTACCTTCGGGGCCCCCGCCGCTCTTCATTTTTGCATCGCCACCTGTCACCGAGCGCTCATTTATAACGCGGGCCGGCTCCAAACAATGCCAGAACTGTGAAACTTTCTGTTATATTTATACCAAAAAGAAATATAAATATTTGAACTAGCGTTTAATGGGGCCTTTTTTTTTTT
>JARJLU010012950.1:0-16032 GCA_030272975.1 Sparidentex hasta | reverse complement strand
CAAAATACAGCCCAGGGACCATCTCAGTCCCTCCTGCGACGTCCTAACAAAAATAAAACTCTTAATCTCCAAAAAAAATCAACACAAGGGCAACAGGTTAATGAATCTTGAGGCGAACGCATGCAGTGAGTCCACTTTGCTGTTTAGCTTGATTCCAACAGAGGGCGCTGTCTACATGGACAATTGGCCTCATTTTGACTCTTGCTCACTTACTTCAGGTGACAAGTTACAATAGCGAAATTCAGCCACGTCTGTTGCCTCGGTCCTGACGGTCAACAGGTCAGGTTACAGATGAAGACGTGCTGATAGACACCGGTCCTGCTCCGTGCCGCGCAAGTCAGTCAAGAGTCAAAAAGAGGTGACGTCTCAACTGTTCCTAATAGGCTAGATTACCTGGGTAGGCATTGCTTTTCATGTTGTCATTCATAGATATATAGGTTAGTTACAGCTGCATCTGTAAAACAGTAAATAAGTTAATGTGGTCATATACATGATGTTTGTTCATTAATAGTTATTATTAGCCTGGTCTTTTCCTCTTTCAGTGCTGCACTTGGCACTGAGAATTAGTGTCACATAATTCAGCACTGTGTGTTTTACGTTTCCACTCAATGACTCACATTTTCATGGCCACTCGTTTACATTTGGAATTCACTTTGGTCCTCTGGAAAACAAAAAAAACTGCCACCCCAGTCCTAAGCTGGATTTTTATGCGTCTGCATGATGAAGGCTGCCCTGATTCCTCGAGTTCAGCCTCCTAATCAGACTCTGAGAAAAGGGTCAACTTAAGTACAATTATTACCTCAGAGTGCATTTTAATGTAAATCACCAGTGCAGAGAGAGAATATTGTAACACAATAATGACTTCATGTTCGTGTGGGTTACATCAAAGAAAAGAGAAACACACGGATGTAAAGGTAAAAGCAATTTTCTCACAGAAAAAAGAATGTCATCTCTTTGGCTTTGGCCTGCAGGCAGCAGCGGAGGGATCAGACGGCTCAGAGGGCTCTGATGGCAGCGGGGAGGACGAGAGCGGCGACGAGGAGAGCAGCGAGTCCGGTGACAGTGAAGGTGACGACGGAAAGAAGGAGGGAGAGGAAGAGGAGGAGGAGAATGAGCCTCTGTCTCTAGAGTGGCCTGAAACCAGACGCAAGCAGGCCACGTATCTGTTCCTGCTGCCCATCGTGTTCCCGCTGTGGCTCACGCTGCCTGACGTCCGCAACCTGGTGAGTATGGACCGCCCCCCTCGAACACCGCGGCAACTGTAGCAACCGGCGCCTTCACTTTCCCTCGTCATCTATTATAGTTATTATTCAGCAACACTATACAACCTACTCTGAACCTGTGTAGATTTCACTGTATACTGAAATAAAGCTGTGGTTCATCAAACAGATGTTTAGTGGGGGTGTAAATCATCATATCAAGACTTCTCTCTGTATTATTTATTTAATTATTATTAAAAGTTATTCTACGACAGACAGAATGAATGTTTTTTTGATGTTTTGACAATGTCATTTTAGACTTTTTTTCAGCTTCAGTCACAGACGTCTTAAAAAATGTTGTGCAGTCCAAAATGTAAGTTTTTACGAAGACCAGATTTTGCAGCAGAAGCTACGGGGGAGGACCTGAAGCCTGATCCTCAAGCTCAGTAGTCTGAATGAGACAGGCACTTTACCAGATGAGCTGTTTATCAGCTTTAATACAAATTCATGTTTGCTCATCCAACCTTGGAATATAAGCGGACCTGATGAAGGTCCGATCACCGAAACATGGTACTTATTAAAGCTGATAGATAGCTCGCCTGGTAAAGTGCCTGTCTCATTCAGCCCGCTGAGGCTGAGGCTCAGGGTTCAAAGCCTCTGTGTTGCTTTCCATGCAGGGAGTTATTAATTTGATTGTCATAAAAACTTTATTTTTGAACCACAAGAAGTTCATTAGACGTCTGTAACTGAAGTTGAAACGATCTCTTTAAGGATGTCATCTGGACATCAGTGGTGAACTTTGAAAAGAAGTCTGAAAATAAACTTTAACTTTTGATGAAATATGTTCACAATGATCTGCCTCTGTGCTCTCATACATTCAAATGGATCAAACAAATTACACTCAAGAAACATCTTCGTTCTTCTGGATCCAGATCTCTGTTTCATCATGTTGTGTGTTTTGCTGAACAACAGATGTGAAATGTCTTTTGTTTCCAGGCGTCCAGGAGGTATTTTGTCGTCACGTTTCTCGGCTCCATCCTGTGGATCGGAGTCTTCTCCTACCTGATGGTGTGGTGGGCTCATCAGGTTTGTTTATGTGTTCACATCCAGTGTGGTGTGTGTTTAGTACAGAGCCTGGGACATCTTTAAAAAGCTCGGCTTGCATCTTGTGATCTGAAGGATGAGGGGACTGGCAAAACATGTTCTCTCACGTGTGTCAGTGGACAAATCTGTGTGATGTGAATGGTGACAGTGAGTGTTGATGTGAGCGTCACAGATCAGGCTTAATGTTCTGGGTCAGTGCAGTGTGTGATCAGTCACATGCTGATGAGCTTACTGTTTGAAACTGCAGAGGTCACAGCAAAACAAGTTCAACGCTTTCAGAAACTCACTTGTTCTCTTTTTCGCGGCTTGACCTTTTTTGTGTGTGTGTGTGTGTGTTACAGGTCGGTGAGACTATCGGCATCTCAGAAGAGATCATGGGCCTGACCATCCTGGCAGCCGGGACGTCCATCCCTGATCTGATCACCAGTGTGATCGTGGCCCGGAAAGGTCTGGGGGACATGGCTGTGTCCAGCTCGGTGGGCAGCAACATCTTCGACATCACTGTCGGGTGAGTGACCGCAGCTTCGTTTCTTTACCAGCTGCAACTGCCAAAAGAGGTGAAGGGTTTTTGGATGTTGATTTTTTTTTTCCATATTCACTCACCTGAGATTTCAGATAAACCATGTGAACTGTAAACTGGAAAGAAACACGTCTGTCTTCTCTGGTTTTAGCCTGCCGGTCCCGTGGCTGTTGTTCACTCTGCTGCACAATGGCGAGCCGGTGACCGTCAGCTCCAACGGCTTGTTCTGCGCCATCGTGCTGCTTTTCCTCATGCTCCTGTTTGTCATCATCTCCATCGGCGCCTGTCGCTGGAAGATGAGCAAAATGTTGGGCTTCACCATGTTCGTACTGTACTTTGTGTTCCTGGTCCTCAGCGTCATGTTGGAGGATCGCATCCTCATCTGCCCCGTTTCCATCTGAGCTGACGGGCAGAGAGCGAACCCCGCCGCCGCACACGACTTAGTACGTCCAGACTGGATCAACACGGTACGTAGGATCCGTTAGATAGAAGATGAGCCTGATGTCAAGAGGCCGACCTGACGCACAGTAGACTTATGGTAAAAGAGAAAGTAACTAAACGAGCAGTGATGTTAAAGGGGAAATCAACCCAAAACAAAACATAACGTACAAGTGATCACGTGGCGTCACACACGCCAGCGATGAATATTTACAGCTCACAATGGAGTCGACTGTTGTGTGTCTGCTGTAATAGAAAGTAGTAAAGTAGGGAGTGATTTCATAACCCTTAACTTAACCCTTAATTGTTTTCCTATATTTCCCAGAATGCAGAAAGGTAGTTAGCCCTGATTAGAAAGCAAAGTGTGCTGATGTTGATTTAATTGGGTTTTTCAAGCTGCGACAGACACACAATGACATTTAATACCTTTTCATACATTTAAGATTAATTCAATTAATGAACAGTTTACATTGACAAAACTGTCAAATTAGATACGAACGCAAACGAAGACAAACATGCCCACTTCACGCTCATTCTTTTGCAAACCCCACTGCCCAGAAATACCAGAGCAAAATCCCAACAATTAAAACGTTTGTAATGGATCTGCATTATTCATGTGAGTCACCGATTGAATTTTGTGTCTCCTGTTGGGAGATGGAACTGTCTTGTACCTGAACCTGTCGACCCGTAATAAGTTCACTTCTCTCCTTAAATGGGATTTCCTGTATTTTTAAACCCGGGCCCTAAATTTACATGTTTTGGCATGTAAATGATTCGTATGTACCAAAAGCTTTGGAATGGGTCCAGCAGAGATCGCCTCAGCGGGTTCAAGGAGACGTCTCGCTCTGAAACTTGGAGAGCTGAGTTGTCACGGTTAATTCAGCCATGACTTTGGAAATAAATTGTTAGCAGTTCCTCTAACTAAACTTTGGTCTCCTCTCTCCAGCTCTCACACTCATGTTAACGTCATCGTCGTCATGCAACAACAGAGTAAAAAAGTGGGTTTACTCATGTATGTATTTTGTTGTATAAATCACCTGTATTAACATACAATTCCTATAAGAATCTTTGGGATTATATGTACAGTAGGGAAAAAAATAGCGTGGGCTTACTGTAGAAATTTGTCTTTCACTCCGATCACTTTCTCCCTGTGAAAGTGTTGGACTGTGGTGCAGCTCTAGAAAGAAGCAATCCCTTTTTGATTTGCAGGTGACTGACACCAAATCTAAAACTGTTGTTTTAGACGGATGATACATTCTCCGCTACAAGACTCCGCAGTAGCTGCTGGAAATATCAGACAATCGGCTCGCTGATCTAAAACGTAAATAAAACGGTCAGAAATGCAACAAACAGCACATCCGCACAGACTGTTGCAGTGAACCGTGTAAGTGTTTTGGGTGGACTTTTCCTTTAACATTGTGCGCATCATGCTTCTGGAGCCTGAGGACTTTAATAGGTTAATTCATTAAATTCATTACGTCCGTCACAGCAGTGAAGGTTCAGTTTCACTGTGCAGCAAATCAAACCTCCTGGATGCAACTTCAGTTTTCTGCTCAGCATTTTCTGAACCGTGTTGCTAAAACTTTGTTCTGTATTCGACCAAACTAGTGTTTGTTCGTGTTTCAGTGTTTTTTGTGTGAACAACTATTTGATTTTGTCAACATGTGGAGAGAAACAGTGATTGTGTGTGTGTCGGACTGTCTTAGATGTGAGAACAAACCTGACCGGTGTCATGTTGTCAGATGTTAGTCTTGTTAAAAAAGCTCTTGGTGGATTGAAGTGGATGCAAACTTGTATTGTTGATAGGGAAATCTATCAATATTTCAAATTAAAACTCCATGCTGCAATAAATTATTTTTTTAACAGTGAGCTTTGTGAATTTGTGTGTGCCATTATTATTGGAAGGTCAGAAGTTAATATTGCACTGATTATTTCCAGAGAGAAGAAAGCAGCCATCGCTGAGAGCGTATAAGTGATTTTATTTACAGTTCCAGTCCTGCAGATCTGGTCACTGTACAGAACCTTCACCACATCTAAAAAGGACTTTTGCACGTGTGTGAATAAACTGTTATAAAATGTGATTTCTACAAAGGGCGAGTTAAAATGTACATGGCCCCAGGTTCTGCAAAATCATTCATTTGTACAACTTATTAACACAGGAAAACAAAAAAATTAAATCCACAGATGAATGGCAGCTGATGTGTCCTCGCCTCCCGAGCTCGCCGGCTCGACCAGCTGAAAACAGTCAGGTGACTTTTAAGGGGCAAAGTGCAGCTTGTTGACCGCAAATCAAACACGCGGTTGAAATTCATGAGACCTTCACGAGTTTCGGGTCCTCATTCAACCATCTCGTCAGTCTTTCAGTCGTCATTTTTGATTAACACAAAAACAAGTGCTTATCTAGCCGAAGTCCAGTTCCATCCAGAATGCGATTGATCAGGTGTTTCTCTGTTTTATGTAACTGATGCACACTGGTATGTGCTCAGAAAGCAAAAGTTAACTGAAAAACACGTGCTGACGTCTGTTACTGCATCATTAATATTCCCTGTGGACGCTAAAACAGAATCCCTTTTTTGGTTTTAATTTGATATGATGGAGATAAAGCTGCTGGATGAATTTCATACAACAGATACTGAAACAAGATGACTAGATGTCACCTTAGACGATATTTTCTTTTTCCCAAAGCTGCACTAAGGGCTTTTTACAGAACTTCACAGATGTTTGATACTAAAAACTACAGATGACAATCACAGAATCTCAATAACGCACCTTAGACAATCTCGTTTGTACCCTTCAGTTGATCTGGTTCGTTCATCACCGTCACAGGCTTAACACGTAACTGTATAAAAATTAGAGCTGCACAATTAATTCAAATGACATGAAGGTATGATATGACAGGCTGAGCGCAACATTCAAAGTTGTCAAAGCTGCTTTTTTAATGAAGCTAAGACATGTGACTTAACAGCATTAAAATGAAATAGTGTAGCGCAGCAGAGACGTCCTGACAACAAATCTACAAATCTTTGTTGCTCCTCACAAAGACACACATTTGTTTGGTGCAGACCTCAACAAATGTCACATTAAATGATTTCATTTTTATCTTTTTCTGTGAAAATTAAAATTGCGATGCAAAAATGATCATTTCCATTAACCCCTATTGTGCAGTCCCAATAAACATTCAGATATGTCGTTGTAGAACCGTAAGCTGGTTTTAAAATTGCAAAACTAAAATGTAAACACAGCTATGAAGACGGCGACAGCCTGGTTAAAGCTTTTTTCTGAAATATCACCTGTCTGCTGCGATGAGGGATTATTACCAACAAATTGCACTTTAAGAATGTCGGGAACTTGTTTTATATCCCGTCCGACTTACTTGTTTTTGTGAGAACAATGTACCAGAAATATGAAAAAAAATAAAATCTAAGTTGAACTATCTACCTGGGGTCTCATTTATAAAACTCTGTGAAGAGCCCACACTTGATGTTTCTGTACATTTAAAAGAGGAAAAAAATATTCTGATTTGAAAAATCTTGCATATGGCCAGTTTCCTTTTATAAATCCCAAATTAACTTTGAAATGTGCGCACATGGATCAGCCTCATCCTGCTTTCTCCAAACCCACATTCAAACATAAACTGTCAGTGCAAAGCACCACTTGCATGTAAATAGAAATGATCCAGTTGAACGAGTGTGAAATCAAACGTGAGCAGCATTATTATGAGTAGAATAATGCCTCTCACATTTGATTTTCAAAATCATCACACGGGTCAGTTTACTCACAGGTGTGCACATTTTCTGGTCGACTTTGTTTTTATAGACCACGACTTTTGTGTGGGAAGCAGCGTGAGGAAGGTTTATAAATGAGGCCCCAGACTGCAGCCTCCAGCATGAACATGATGTTAAATCCCCCTGTTTGTTGTTCATCAGCATGGACGGTGACCACAGACTGAAAAGTGACTGTGCTGGCATCTTATTTGGTTGGTGGTTTTTTTTGTTTGTTTTTTTCAAAGCAGCTTCTGTATATTTAGGACAAGCCGTTCACGCTGTAGTGAGCTCTCTTCCAAACTTAAATTCATCTCTAAAGTTGAGTAAAACCACAGAAAAAAAATGTAAACTACATCTTATAATCACTTCATCCCAACATTAATGAGCTCCTCCTTTTGCGCCTCCTGTCATTTTTGTTTTTTTCTCCAAGGCTTTTAAAGCAACCAGCCTATAGCAACAAGTCTCTGCATGATCGGGGCCTCCGTGGGCAAGAAAACGAAAAAATTACAGTTCATATGATGAATAATTATTTAACGCTCAAAAATGTTTTGTAAACAAACTTGACACTAAAATGAAATGAAATATAGAGCACGATTCTAAGTGGCAACACAGCGGACATTTATATTCAGACTAACATTAAAGGCAGCTTAAAAAGTGTTTTTAAACATTTTAATTAGGGCTGCAACTAAAGATCATTTCCATTATTGGTTGATCTGCTGATTATTTTCTTTCGATCACTTATGGAATTGTTTTGTCAATGAAAAGTTAAAATTAGTGAAAAATGCGAGCAATGTCTTAAATCTGCTTGTTTTTAGTTTTTTCTGGACCAGCAATTCAAAAACTGAGGATATTCAATCCACCGTCAGACACAGGTTTGATTCAAGTTTTCTGTGGTTTCACTCATCATTGCAGCTCAATTTTTTTTTTTTTTAAATTGTTTTGCCCCAACTCATAAAGAGTTGTAAATCTCATCATCATTTACAACAGAAACCAAATCCAAACTGCGACATCTCTTCCAGTTTGTTGAAAATGAGCAGCGATTGTTCAGGTTGTGCTGGTTTTAAACTGCGAGACAACAGCCACACAACAAACACTACGCCCGACAAACAGAAGACACTACAATAAATAAAGCTTACTTTGTATAAATAGAGTTCAAGTTAAAATATTGCTAATATTAGTCTTCATATGCTGCAGGACTATACAATATAAATGTTGCAGTTTTTAAAAAAAACCTTTAGTGTGATGTATTTACAGCGTGTCTGTATAATTTTCACAGGATTTTTCTAAGAAACCAGGTGAGCGTCACTCAACAACACTGCATGAAGTCATGTTATGAACAGTGAGTGCGTTTCCATCGTCACTTAGTTGAGATGATGTCAGCAAAATTCTTTTTTTTGTTTCGGGCTACATGACGCTGACTGCGGTCAACTGCGCCTTTTTGATTATTTTTCTCAAAACGTCACCGTAGTGCACATTCACAGTCTTCCAACAGGTTTCCTGAGCTCGTCTTAAAGCGATGAAATAGATGGTGAGGGTTTCTCCTGGTGGGTGAAGGTGAGTGTTTACAGGTAAGGCTCTCCAAACGTCCTGCGGCACTCCATCACCCCTGTGCTGGGAGGTCGGTCACAGTTGTGGGTCAGTTTCACCAGGCTGGGCATGAGGCGGTCGTACGCCAGCTTATACTCACGATCGAAGGCGTCTGTGGGGATGAAGAGGTGACTGTGATCAGAAACATGTGGGTGGGGTCTTTTTACAGTTGTCATCCTTCACAGGTGCTCGCTTGTCAATGTTTTTCCATCATCAGTAGACAAAATGACATTGTGCAATGATACAACTGACACTGCTGTAAAATAATGGTAGACAGAGTTTGTGCAAAACTCCTTTAAGCCTGTAATATTTGACAATATGACAGTATTTAAATATTAAAGGGGCAATTAATTTGAGTTTAAAATAATACAAATTAACACATTTATTTAGTGTGAAGAAATAACAGCTTGGATGTTATATTAAAGACTCTATGTATTGTGTTGCAGAGATATATCCTGAAGTCACAATGCAAACCAGCTAGCCTCTTACCACATTGTGCCTCAAGAGCAACTCATAACAACCGCTAGCTGCATGGCTAACTGAGTAAAGTATCTCACAGCAGCTACAGTAAGCAGCAGTTAGCAGTTACACTTGTGATGTACTTATAACATACTGTACCTTTAAAAAAAATAGTCCGAAGTAATTCATTATGACAGTCAAATTTGTGACTCACCAATATCAATGTTGTCTTTTCCCAGAGCCACCAGCGAGAGGAAGAGGATGTCGCGGTACAAACTCCTGAGGACAAGAGAGGCGAGGTCAGAACAGTTTTATTTTACAACATGACTCAATCAATTTTCTTGTAAAACCTAATTTTAAACATAGAGGCTGAATTAACATTTTTACTTCTAGGAACATATTCTTCTATGTATTGCATCAGAAGTAAAAGTGCAGAATGTTTTATTATGGAATTGAAAATATCCATAGATTCATTTACATCACTTGGATGTCACAGCACATAATTACAATTGAATCTGAATCTTAAAAGTGATTAGTAAATTAAATGAGAAAATACATATAGAAAGATCTCTGTCTGAGATGTGCAGTAGTCTAATTCAGCAATAAAAAATGGAATCGCTCAATTAAAGAACATGACCTCAAAACTGTCCCTAAGTACAGTACTTGGATAACTCTACTTAGTTACTTTACACCACATATACCAGCATTACAGCAGTAAATATTAACCTTATTACAGCTACTTTTCAAGAGGTTGATTAATACTTTTTTTGGAGGAATACAACATAATGTGAGTTTCAGAGTCTGAATCAGATTTTTTTTATTTGTCCCACAAACAGGGGCATTTCTTAATCACAGAAGTCAAAGGGCAGAGGTATTGTAATAAACACTAGTCATAGTAAAAAAAATAATAATAATAAAGAATACAATAAAAAAGTATGAAAGTAAGTTTACACACTGGAGAAGTTTCGAGAGGTGAAGACTCTGGAGTTGAGTAAGTAAATAAAACTAATCTGACACGTCAGTGCTGACCTCTGCCGTTTGACCCCGAGCGTCTGTCCCAGCAGCTGCAGCAGCTGAGCCATCGGCCGGCTGACGTCGTTCCTCTGGATGCTCTTCACGACACTCTGCAGCAGCTCCTCGCTGAACGGCTTCTCCTCCTCCGAGATCGACCGGGACAGAGGGTACCCCACATCTGCACAAAACACACACGCACTAGTTCAGCAGTGGACTCATCACATTAGACGTATGACACTAATACATAATGAGTATGGTTTTATCAAACAGGTTCTCACTCAGATGAAAAGTACTTGGGCTGGGTATCTTTACTGGTACAATGCAGTATTTCATTTGATATATACCACACTTTAAAAGACAATATCTCTACTGGTAAAAATGTTAAAAACTACAGTGTGTGGTGAATGAAAGCTTAGAAATGTATGAAGCATTTATAGACTAAATTATTTGATAACATAATTTTTTTGATACAAAAGTATATCATGAAAATACCTCATTTAAACAAAATAATGTAACCTATTATGTATTTTTCACTTAACACAGTATATTGTCACCTTTTGGAAGAAAGTTTTAATCTGTATGTGTAAGCGTGACAATCTTAATTCTATATTATAAAATAAAAACCCTTTTATTTTTAATCAAAGTTTCTATTCAATTCAAATTTGTTGCTAAAACATATTCACTTATTTTGAAACTTTGATTCAAAATCCAACCATACTAAAATTTGTTCTATTAACAAAAAATAGAGAGCAGTAAAAATGATTAAAGTGGGAGTGTGATTTACTCATTTGTGCATTTCTTTGTCTCCATGACGCTGCTGGGATCTAAATGTTTGATTATCATAATTCTGGTTTGGATCAAGTTAACATTTTGTATTTTTGTGCTTTGTCTCTTCCACATTTAGTTTCAACCAAAAAATAAATAAAGGACTCCAAGTACCATATTGAGTGTTTCTGTCAAAACCAGTGACGTAGTTATTAGCAATCTAAAGTTAGTCTCACTAACAGCTCTGATGTGTTTTAGAGTAAAAGACATTAGTTCAACGCATTTGTGATGCCACCTTATTTGAACGCTTATTAGATTATCCAAAAAAACTAGAGAGGCACTCAGAAGAGTGAACACCTCTTCTGAGGCCTAACAGCCCAATGTAGTACTCACTCAATGATACCAGCCACCTACATACACCTGGTTTATTTTCCTCACGATCCATGCGTCATCCCTTAAGAAATCAACAAAAATGTTGAAAAGGGCCCTGTCTCACGATGTTAAAGAAAGTGAACAAAACATCCTGAATCTGTCCCTTTATCTGGATCTGCACCAAAAGTTTACTGGGTCTGTTCTGGGCTGAGACACATCCTCGCATACAAGTTTTGTGGAAATACCTTCAGTAGGTTTTGAGTAGTCCTGCTACAAACCAACAAACAGACAGAAAGCATAACTTCCTTTGCGGAGGTAATAGACACATTTTAGACTAAATAACAACAAAGGTTAGAATAGTGTTATCAGGCATTATTTGTGAGAATATAACTAATTCTGAAACACACATATTTGTTGACATGTGTGCTGATTATCCGAAATCAATGTCACAATCGGTATTTTGGAGTCGCATTCTTAGATCGATACTTCTTGGCTACCATGACGGCGGCTAGCGGAACAAGCAACTGCTAAAGTGAGTTGTTCAAAAACTTTCTTTTTAGTAAACTCCATCCATCCATCCATTATCTGTACGCCGCTTAATCCTCTGTAGGGTCGCGGGGGGGCTGGAGCCTATCCCAGCTGACTTAGGGCGAAGGCAGGGGACACCCTGGACAGGTCGCCAGTCTATCGCAGGGCTACACATAGAGACAAACAAGCAGGCACACTCTCATTCACACCTACGGACAATTTAGAATAATCAATTAACCTCGGTATGTTTTTGGACTGTGGGAGGAAGCTGGAGTACCCGGTGAAAACCCACGCATGCACAGGGAGAACATGCAAACTCCACACAGAAAGATCCCAGGCGTCCCAACCAGGACGCGAACCGGGGATCTTCTAGCTGTGAGGCAGCAGTGCTAACCACTGGGCCACTGTGCAGCCCTTTAGTAAACTCTGTGTACACAAACAATGTTCTCAATACTCGTGTTCATGTGTAGAGACCCTGGTGATACTACAAGCAAAGTTTCATGTTGTGTTAAGTCTAAAAATAGCGATTTTGCTATGCTATCGTAAAAGGGCCTGTAGCACTCCCATTGAAAATGAGTTTGACCCGAAAACGAAAATGCGGTAAATCTTAAAAGTGCCTCTTTTGTCGTAATTATGCATTTACACAAAGACTCAGGTACATTCACCAAAAAAGCCTAAGTTGCATTTTGGAAAGAGTTTCGTTTTTAAACGAGTGCTGGGATAAAACTAAACAATTTACTCAAGTACTGTTCAATTTTCATGACACTGCTTGAGCACTTTGATTTTCTGCTACGTTATACTTCCACTCCAATACATTCATTTGACATGTTTAGTTACTTGTTACTTAGTACCAGCTCCAGATTTCTTTACTGATCTACACATTTTTTAGGTTTAATGGCGCAACCTCATTTAATAAATACTGGTGGTAAACAGGCATTAGGAGGGGCTTTACAGTAAATCCTGGTGAGTGAAAGATGATGGAAAATCAAGCACTAAAATACAAATTGAAGGTATTCAAAATAGCAGCCCAATGCTGTTGCTTTTCTGTACCCAGCCCTGTAAGTACTACAAAAATGCCGTCTTTAAAAGTTGCTGAATAAAAGTGAATGTCCACGTCAGCAAAAACATTCACCAGAGATGCAAACCTACATTCAAACACAGAGCTGAGCTGCATTTGAGACAAACATGTTCCATATCAACAGTGTGAAAGTCAGATTTCACACTCATTCAAAACACCGTGACACCATGAAAAGTTGAGGCTGAATTTACACAGACGACACTACGGTACATCAAGCAGGGAACAGACAACATAGGGAGACAGCAGGCTTTAGACAAAACAGGACACAAACAACTGGACTCATCTGTGGGAGTCTGCAGGAGAGAAGAACACTCACTCTCTAACAACAGAGTACAATTAAGTCCTGAAAGACAGAGCAGACAGAGCCTGTTAGCACAAAGATTAGCCGCCTGCCTCCATGACTTCTTCTCCATTAAATAATCAATTAGTGCAGATGCAGCAGAGCTTAATACATAACTAAAGTAGCTCCAGTCAAAGCTCAAACAATGTGATAGAACTATGGATTTAATATTTGTTACAGGTTTTTTTAAGAGCAGTAGCGAATGGCTGCTGCCATTTTTTATCTCATCATGGACTTTATTCACATGATTCATGTGTGTCTTGATATATCTGCTAAACCCATTTCTGTTCCACTTTTGTGAGTATAAATGCTGACAAACTAAAAATATACCAAGTGTGAATATCCTTCGTTTTACATACCAACTTTCACAGTGGCCAAACCCATGCAATTACACTGTGACATGATGCACTGTTGCCCCAAAACACTTTTTCCCATAAGCTTACATTGTGAAAGAAGTGGATAATTTTTTGTGTCACAAACCCCTGCAAAATGACCTTTTACACTGTCAGAATTTGAGCCATTCGGTCGCATAATATCTGGAAAATCTAGAAGAGCAGCATGATTAAATTAGTTTATCCCTATTCAAGTAACCAGGAAGTTAGCTGGCCCGGTCAGTGAAAATCTCCAGTGCACAGGCTTTACAGACACAAGCACCACTAAGCAGCTTTTCTAGGAATGAATGTGGTTCCATCTCCAATGCCGTATCCAGATTTTCCCTGTTATATCCAGGTCTCCTCATAGCTCCACACCGATCTGAAGTATTCATCTGCAGCCTTTTCTTACCACTTTGCATGTCGATTTATTCACTGAGCCTGTTCCAACTTTTTTGGCAAAATATCTATTTATGAAAATTAAATTAAAGAATATAGGCCTGTTCTCAATTATTCACAATACATAGGGTACAGATAACATACCAATTATATATTTCATTCCACGTGCTGTGCATTATTTTCTTACTCTCAGTCTGTTCCTGCTGTATCCACACATCCTTCATGTTCACTAACATTTTTCTGTCTCTTTGGAACTTTAATTCCACTGTTTCTTCAAAAAACAGCAGCATACAGTGTTCATGTGAGAGTAAATGTCTCTGTACTGCCTGATGAACTTCACACTGATCTGTACTGCAGAGACCCATGTGACTCACTGTATGTGTTCCAGAGGATGTAGAGAGGCTGGATTGTGTCCTGGTGCAGCTTGAGGTTGTCCCACAGCATCTGGATCAACACATGTTTACTGTCCTCTGACATCCAGTGACGAGGAACCTAACAAGGGCCAAGATAGAGTCAGTCTGCCGGTCAGAGAAAATATTCATTTCTACTATTATCTGCCATTATGTACCATACACAGTAACAAATTTATTTTCATCATAAAAATAGATAAATTAGTGCAGTAATGTAAATACAGTTGCAAAACGGCTTGAAATTATATACATTATATAAATCCAGTTAACAAAACAAATGTTAATAAAAATCAAATTTGCACCACATGACCCTGTATTTCAACTTATTGACTTATTATTTGACATAAGCAACAGCATTTGCCCTATTTCTCTCTTCTCTTTCACGACATAAAAGGAGATTTTTGGGTTTTGCTTTTATTGGAAGTGTGCAGGGACAGAAAAAAACAGGTACATGACCTGATCCCTTTAAAAAATATGATAAAAACATAAAAATCAGTATAAAAGCGAGAGATGGAGCACCTATCCACTGGGACTAAATGATAGAGTTAATGTGATAAAAATGAATATTTTGCCATGTCTGTTATATGTGTTTCAATCTTTACCCGTGAATGTACCAAAACACCAATTTTCTAAATGGGATAAATGTATATATAGGTTTTTATGGGAGGGTAAACGGCCCAGGGTGCGATACACAACATTACAAATTTCTAAAGATAAAGGAGGGCTGGCACTTCCGAACCTGAGGGAGTATTTTCATGCAGCACAACTGCGCCATCCAATCTTCTGGTGCAATGAGGGCTACGTAGCCAGGTGGAAGGACATTGAAGTTACGACACCAAAGAGTCCACTCCAGACGTATATTGGAGAGACGGAGATATCCACGTATGAACAAAATGAAAATGACACTAACCCCGTGGTATTATTCACGCTAGATGTATGGTATTCCACAGTCAAAAGGTTAAAAATAGGAAAAGAAATCGGGCTACTAAAATGGATCGCTTTTGATGACAGATTTATACCAGGTAAATATGATAGTAGCTTTAAACATTGGACGGGGAAGGGGATTACAGCAGTATGCACTGCCACTGAAAAGGGTGAAATGAAGAGCTTTCAACAACTAAAAAACAAACATGATTTAACCAACCAAGACCTATTTAGGTATCTACAAGTGAGAGATTACCTTATTAAACATATTAAATCCAACGAGGATGAAACCCACCCAATTGTCAAATTAATTGCACAAGCTTATAACAAGAATATTCAGAAACCAGTGTCAGTTTTGTACCATTGTTTGATGACTTCCAAAAGGGACTCAACATTATATTTGAAATCCAAATGGGAAAGGGAGTTGAGCGAAGGAATCCCGGAGGGGATGTGGTATGAAATGGTGAAAACACACCAGACTACATCACAATCATTGATTTGGAGAGAATTTAACTGGAAGAACCTGATTCGCTATTTTATAACACCTAATATTAAGAGTAAACAGATGAAGGTTCAACAGCCATGTTGGAGACTATGTAACCATGTAAACTCTGATCATACGCATGTTTTCTGGAAATGTACAAATATACAACCCTTTTGGAGGAATGTTTATTCTGTTCTCTGTGAGGTTCTGGGATATAAGATCCCCAATTCTTGTCTTGTTTTGTATCTTGGACACTTGGAAGGACTCGTGCATAAG
>JARJLU010012948.1:0-19866 GCA_030272975.1 Sparidentex hasta | reverse complement strand
GTAGCCACCAAGGCCTTTCTGAGTTTATCCAGTTCTGCTTTAAAAAGTGTGATGCATGGGATTTTTTTTAACCAAGGCCTAATAAACAGTTCTTGATCAAAACTGGCTATGGCTTTTAGCTTAGCATCTGTGTTAGCCTCACCACTCAAGATCTTCAGCAGTTTGTCTCCCAGCCTACAAAGCTGTAGACTGTAATCTGCTGGGTCCTTTCTAGGTCTGGTCATTCTGTCAGGTTGGGGTAAAGGGGAAAACTATGGAAGGAGAAGGTGGACCCAGACGCAGTTATACAAGGGAGTCAAAGATAGGGAGAACAAAAAGCGAGCTTTAATAAGGCAAAAGCTGAAAACAGGAAAAAACCAAGGCAGACAAAACAGGACAAAAGGCAAAGTAACAACTGAGACAACCAGGCAAAGTAGCAACTGAACAGCAAGACAAAGTACAAAGAAAAATCAAAGTTCAACTTAAACATGAAAAAACTTGAAACCAAAACATACCAAACCGGGACAGGAGCGTGGAGCATGGAACATGGAACATGGAACTAGGAACTAGGAACTAGGAACTAGGAGCAAGGAGCAAGGGCATGAAACAACTAACACGCAAGACAGAATACACAAGACAGAATCCAATGACCAGACAAGGAGTGAGGGGAACACAGAGACTAAATACACAGACACTAATGACATGACGAGGAACAGGTGAGGAGAGAGAGGAGGAAGGAAGCCAGGTGAGATAACGAGGGGGATGAGCACAGAGGAACAGACTAGGAGGGAACAAGACAACAGACAGAGGGAGCCAGAGGGAAGAACATGGAAAACTTAAAGGACACATGAGGGCATGGAAAATCAAACACATGACACACAAGACAAGGAAAAAACATAACACAAGACATAACAAGACATAGAAAAAGGGACATGAATCAAAACCCAAAAACCAGAAATAAAGAACAAACAAAAACAAGAGTCATGACAGATACAAGTATCAATGCTCAGGTAATGGTTAGAAAACTGGAACCGGTGCCTCTTAATGCGGCTCTATTATCAGGAAAATATTAATTAAGGCTTAGTATCTGAATGAGACTAGGTATCTGCATTTACTAAATATTAAAGGACTCGGGTCAGGATCGGGGTAAGAAAAGCCTGATCAGCACATCACTATCTAAAACCAAATTGACTGTATGATTTCAGTGTGAAAGGTTGACTTGGAAATCACAGTGGACCATCAGCCTCCTCCCTCTTCAACCTTGCTTGCTATTCCTCCAGCTCTTGTTGCTCTAAGTGTAAATCTCAGGACTCCAGTCCTCCTGGGAGACTTATGCCTCCTCCTCCTCCTCCTCCTCCTCCACCTCTCTCACTCTGCTCTCCTGCCACTCCTCCTCTCATGACTCTGTCAGTGGAGCCCAGCCCTCTTTACTCTTTTCAGCTGGGGGAACTGGATACATTCACACAGAGTCCCTCCCACCCACACACAGTGCTTGGCCAGGCCAGCAGGCGAGCACACACAGGTATCATGACCCTGCTTGAGGACAACCTCCATACGGTATCCTCCAACAACACACTCCTACACTTTTCACACAACTGAACTTCAAGGCAGAATTGATCAGAAGGGACACATGATGAGGACTCTCTGAGGAATTTTTTCTTTGTTTTTCATCATCAGCTCATCTGGCTTTTCCTCAACATCAGAGATTGTTAGAGCAACATGAGTATGAAGGGAAAAAAGGCTGGGCTGTTCATCAGCCGGCAGAAGTCATTCTCCATTCTGGCCCCTTGGAGGAAAGGTACAGTCATCTTCTATCTTCTTCTATGTCTTTCCATAGCAGCTTGAGTAGTTTGACACTAATGACACTATCTTGTTATTTCTGGTATAAGCTGCAGCAGTGATTTCAGTCACTAAGTTTGTTTGACCCCTCATTGGCAGACAGATCCTCTTCTGAAAAACCAACATTGCTTCCATCCACTACAAGCAACTTCATTTAATGAGGAATGCTTTGAACTCTTTGTACTGTGCGTTCTGTAGGTTAATGGCATTTTATTTGAGCAGAAAACATTTGCATTTTGATGGGAAGCAAATCAGTTGCAAGTGAGATTAGCAGCTCCATTTTATGACTAAATCTGTTTCGTAAGAGTTAAAGTCACATTCAAAGAAAGTAGATTGACTATTCTGTCAAGAAGCTCCGAAACCAACTTTCAGACCCGTTTCATGATCTTCTCTGACTGTCAATCATTGAAGTTTCATTTAAATACGGTTTATATGAAAACTGCGAGCAGTGAGTACTTTGTCTGGTGTATTTGCTCCAGCAAAACAGACGTGTATACTGTCACTGTGGCTGTATAAGGAGAATGGAATAAATAGTAGCTTAAAAATAAGAACTGCTCATATAACAACTGACAAACATCATATCTGTGATTGATGGTACAGTTCAATTAGGATTAAAAAAAAAAAAGGTGTCTCGCCTCATGTTCTGCAAAACACTACCGTTTGCCTATGATGAAACAATACTAACCGGCACAATGAACTTCAGGCCAAGGAGGAGACAAAACCTCATGTTACTGTTTCTGTAGGAAAGCAAACAAATGAGTAATTAGTGGCCGCAGGGTCTGTGAACGTGACTGACTGGCTGTCTAGCTTGCTGTTCTGTCAGTTTTTAGTGCCTCTTAACTCAGAAAACTGGGAACATTTTATATTTGCCATACATTTTCTGCCAATTCTGTCCGTTTCCTCTGGGTTCATAGCTCCAGTTAACTCATAGTGTTTATCTAATAAATGGAATGCTTGGAATGGTACAGCCAGTCTATGGCAGAGGGTCTTCCTGCAATTGGTCGGCACACCCACCAAGTCATAATTGTCTGTACTGCACTTGGAGGAGGCAGCCTCAATCTGGAAGTAGTTGTGGCTCATGTGTTAGCAAATAACAAGCAGATAGCTAATTATTTGCAGAAAGAGGCAACAAACAATGCACTATTCTTCACCTGACAATTGTTAGTTCAATATTCACTCTCCTTTTAGATTTTTTTAGATGATAAATGCTCCCTGTTCAAGTTGCTAATGTTCGTTGCTTTGTTTGGCAAGTGGGTTTATCAGAGAATTTTACTGAAAACAGTGGCCAGCTACTGCTGGAAACAAGGTTAATTAGAGCAAGGGACTGAACCAAGAATGTACTGGCCATAAAACCAACACAATGAGCTAAAAGAGCCTGAAAAGCTTTTGTAGTGACTTTGTCGATTTTTTTCACTCCACCAAACATGTTTCAGATAGTCAGTATGTGTCCAAAAAGAGATGTGATGATGACATTAGAGTATATTAAGCAGTATTATTTGTTAATCTGTATGGAGTGAAATGTCTCTTTATATGATGTTCCCAGCTGAAACCAAAAGCAATATAATATCTGCAGTAGGATTTTCATTCACACCCCCTTCCCTTTCTAATCCTGATATCAGGTTGCTCTGCATTCCATATCACTGTCAGCCTATTTACAGTATGAGCCTCCACACCTGCCCAGCAGCAAATTCTCAAACCATGTTGTTGTGGGAGGGATGATAAATGTACTCATTGTCACGGCTGTGAGGGAACCCCTATGCTGTGCTTGACAGCAGTCACATTGTTTGCCTTGTTACTCAGAGCAGGAGAAAGAGGGCCATTATAAAGATGCACTTACATTGTGTAAAGTGCCGCAGGGAGCAGCTTTCTATTTAGCCACTGAGTGTGTTATCGTTTCATATATCGTTTCTGAAAAAAGAGGTTTCAAGTGATAGTCTTGCAAACTGAAGGAGTACAAAGTAACAACGGCTTTCTCAACTAACATAACATCACTGGCTGAAATCCAGTGTTCTTTGGAGAACTGAAGAAAACTGTGGAAAGCAACGGGAAATGTTTAAATGAATGGCCCTTGAACAACCAACATCTTTTAGTGACTGATACCTGAAATATGCAACACTGAGGCAGGCTGGGTAGAATTCTATAATAGATACAGTGCAGTGTAGAGAGAGGGGGTGTCATGATATTCAGACTTCAGGAATTTGCTTTGCTGAAGTGAGTTAAACAGTGAATACGTTGTGTGACACATCCCGTGTCCTGCATCACCTTTTGGTAGATAGGTCTACTTCACTGAACTGTCTTACCAAAGGAGTATAGCATTACAGGAGTAGCAGTACAGAATAGAACTTGATCAGTGTTTGACGGATATTATTTTTAGCTTGTGGTCAGATATTGATCAGACGCCGTAACAGAAGACAGGAAACAAAGCAAATTAAGTCAGGGACCTTCCCAAAAGTGCATGTAAATGAGGGAAGTTTTAAAATTTAAGTTCATATCTGTCTCACTTTTTAAACTGACATTTAAAACAACTAATTGTATGAACAATCTCCTCATTTAAAAAGGGAATGTGCTTTTTATTTCCCATCTTTTTCTACTGTACTTTTAATTTTGGACTTCTTTTTAATGATTTTTTGGGACTTTGTTCTTCTTCACCTGATTCAAAATAATTAAAATATCCCAAAGTGCAAATGAGGTTTTCACCTGACAGCAGAACTTCACTCTTTACAGTGAGTCCTTTAATTCTGGAAGCATTTTATTATCCATGTTTAGTTCTTCAGTGATACTTTAAATTACAGCCGGCATTGCAAAGCGTTGGACTGTTCTGTACTTGTGATACACCGGTACAGTATGTACCAGTACAAATAGGTAGCTGGTAATAGAAATGTGAATTATAGGAATAATTAAGGCTAAGTGCAATATCCAAATCACAAGAAGCGGCAAGTATTTGATAGAACATGTGTTATTTAAAACCATCGAATCTGTTCAAAGTATAGTATAAATAATTTTTAATGACTGCGATGGCGCATTGGTTGATTTTCTTGAAGGACGTTGGGCTGATCCAATGAAATCTCTCAGCCCTCCACTTTTTTTTTCTAAGAGCACAATTTAGAAGGGACGACCTAGTGGTCCATCTTCAATACAGACAGTGGGCAGCGGGTTCGGGCCGGGTTCACGTGTGCTGAAGAGTAAGTCTGTGGGCAGACCTGATGCTGCTGCGGCCTGATGGGGTGGGGTGGGGGCATACAATTCATGCTGGTGTGTCGCGCTGTGTCGGGTTCGGGCTTAAGAACCCATGGGCCGGGTCGGGTTGGAATTTTCAAGCCCGCTGAGAACTCTAATTACATGAGAATGATGAGCAGTCTGATTTATCTGACGCTGAAGAAGAAAGATGCCTTCTGTCTGAAACCACTTCTGTTATGTCTTGTAGACATTAAAGCCTGGATGTCACTGAACTTTTTAAAATTTAATGAAAACAAAACAGAAGTGATGGTATTTGGTCCGAGCAGCTCTTGCAAACTTTAACTCACTTTAAAACAGTAATCCACGCCTTCATTACATCTCGGCTGGATTACAGCAATGCACTTCACTTTGGAGTCAGCCAGTCCTCCCTCACACGTCTTCAGTTAGTCCAAAATGCTGCTGCTCACATCTTAACTGGAGCACATAAGAGGGAGCACATTACTCCTGTTCTGGTCTCCCTCCACTGGCTGCCTGTGCACTTTAGAGTTCATTTGAAGATTATTTTATTTGTTTTTAAATCTTTAAATGGCCTAGCTCTGCCTTACCTCTCTGAGCTGCTCCATCCCTACAGTCCTGCCTGGTGCCTCAGGTCAGCTGACCAGCTGCTCCTGGAGGTACTGAGGTCTAAGTGGAAGCTCAGAGGGGAGAGAGCTTTTTCTACTGCCTATGGAACATTCTCCTGCACTGCACATCAGACAAGGCCCCTCACTGTCCATTTTCAAAACTCATCTTAAAACCCATTTTTATTCTTTGGCATTCAACCTAGCATAAGACCCTGCTCTTGTTCTAGTGTTTTATTTGTTTTAACACTGTTAATGTTTTATTTTTTTATATTTTCTTTATGTTTTTTATATTTCAACTTCTATTTCTTATTTATGCACAGCACTGTGTCCCAACTGTGGCTATTTAAAGTGCTTTTTAAATAAAGTTACATTGAGTTGAGTTCCAGTTGTTCCACTCTTACCTGGGATAGTAACTGACTGGGTAAAACAATGACTCTTGCCCCATCTCTACTTTGGTTGCACAATGGCGGTTGCGCTACCATTGTGGCAGACTGAACAGCGTAATGAGAGTAAGGTTTATAGTGACCAAAGTATACGTGGATGGTGTCGTTTTTCTACAGCCATTACACTGTGACATCAGTGTTCACCTCAGATAGATAAATTCAAGCAAAAGAGTTGTCTATTACCACTTTAAATAATATCTTTGATGCAAGACATGCAGTATTACATCACTAGTATATCACTAATCTGGATGGATTTGCACCTGTTGTCCATATTGGGCTCCTTGTGCCCATAAACCACTTGTACTTTGGAATATTTTACCTCACATTAAGATATTAACAGAAACAATTCATGTGCTGCCCGTACCCATATATCCTATATAGGATATATTTCCATTCCCTTCTCAACCCTCCAAAATACATATAGGGGCAGCACATGTATTGTACCCTTATATGTATTTTGGAGGGTTGAGAAGTCAAAATCTAAACTGTCAGACAAATTTAAGGAGTTTTGACTTGAGTTACAGTGCTGCTGCACATTCTTGCCTTATCTTAATGCCTTATCTTTTCTGATGATAGTGCAGTTGGGGGCCCCCATTAACTTTGATAAAAGGAGGGAGTCTGGATATCATCGTCAGGGTTGATGACATCACAGTCAGGAAGGAGGTGAAAAATGCTGGGATCCCTGCTCGGCCACATGTTGACAGATGTGTACTGCTTCTCCTGGATTAATAGGACAGTGATAAGTAGAAGAGGGTTGTAGCAGTGGGATGTCCTACCTTATCACACATCTGCTTTATGTCAAATGTTCTAGATCCTTAAAGGACAAATAATACATGCTTCATTGGTACTCACTACAGACTTTAATAAACAAATCTGATATGTGATAAAATATGTAAACTACATACTGTATATATAGTATATGTATGTCTTACACAGCATGTCTTACATATGCTTGAAGATGTGATGCACATATTGGTCACCACATACTAACATTGCTGTTGGTTTTACTAAACCCATTGGGTTTTTTTTTTTTAAATTGTCAATATAAAGAAATATAATAATATATGAAGAAAAATCCCAAGTATTAAAAACATGTCTTTCCTAGTAAAAAATCAGATCCAATTGAATTTTTTGCTAATGACAAAAGAATTCAAATTCATGAAAATACACATCAAAAGAAGTGACACTTTAAACCTCCACTTTGGGCTAACAGATTGGACCTTTCGTGATACTTTTGATGTCAAGCAAAAAATGAACTGTACTTATGTTACACTTTGCTAGTCTTAGTGACTGCTCCAAACCATTTTACAACACAAGTCAGAATTCATCCATTCACATATAGTCATACACTGAGGTTACCATGCAAGGCTCCACCTGTACATTTTGGTTTGCGTTTGGATTTAACAAGTGAGATACAACGTTTGATGTACAATGAAGTGTAAAGGGACATAGGCTGCATACATGCTTGTAAGCAAGATGTGTGCCTGATCTGCCTTGTATTTATTTAAGGGGATTAAGCAGGGGCAGAGCTATGATTGACAGATTGCCCAACCAGTGAGATTCATGGAAAAAGAAAAAAAAACTAAAGGAGGCATATATATTTTTTTAATATAATTTGCTTTAAAAGTTTCATTGTGTTTTTATTTTTTATTTTCTTGAACATTTAAAATCTAATATACACAAAAAATAAAAACAAACTTCATCTTTAAATTAATTGACCAATGTAAATCAATCACAGTTTGGACATAATCAGTGTGTTTAACTCAAAGCCCAAAAGACTCCGCCTTGTGTAAAAACTGCCGGTGAGACAGTGTTGTTTTTTCATATTTAAAAAAAAAAAAAAAAATTCTATTATATAAAACTGAGTTCTTCTTCCATCAGCAACAGTGGATGGGGAATTCTAAATTCTAACAGCCGCTCAAATTTTTTAGCATCATATGAAAAATGTTTATTTACCATTTAACTTCCTGGTCCTTGATAGCGTTCAATACATTTTTTGGTGTCCACATTAAAGATTTTATGCTACATTCAGACCAGCTGTGATAAAAATATTTGACTACAGACTACAGAGCAGATTGATACCTTAGACTGGGAGACTCCTGATCCTGATCCTTATCCTCAACACTTGAATCAAGCCAAATGAATCAAACACTGTTTTCTTTTTTTAAATCCTTGTGATTTAAAAAATGACAATACATTTACCTTGTTTCCTTGTACTTTCAAAGCATTCCAGGTGCACAATGAACTCTATAGTGAGTGTACACACAATTTAACCCTTAGCAGAGCAGCCTCCATGCATTATAAACTAAACAGAGAGTGGGAAACAATACATGACGTAACAGATGCAAAAATAATGGTTTTTAATTTATGACATATTCATACATGGAAATGTATCTAGATATTCCATTTACCCGCCTAGAGCTACTGTTTCCTCCATCACCTCACAGACCCTGTATTATCCTAACGTTCCTACCTGCTTACCGGCTGTACTCCACTGTCCCTGTCAGTCAGCCTGCATCTCTGGCTGCTCCTCTGCTGCCCGCTGCTGCTGTCTTCACCTTCAACCTGCTGTTGCTGGATCATTGCTGTCTCAGAGGATGTGGAGGCTACAGCAGCCGCTCCAGCAAACATGTCTGTGAGTTTAGCACATTTTGCAGCATCTACAGTGAGATTCTTCTCTTAGCATGCAACTTCGCACCCAATTTCTTTCTCTTTGGATGCTCCATGTTGACGCTCCTGGTGCTGAACACTTTGAAACTAGCAGAAGTTACAGGACACAGCGGAGGGGTGGGGCTGCTGTCGTACTATATCCTGATTGGTTCAGTCCGCTGTCTATAATGAACATGGACCGATGGGCTGCCCCCTCTGAATTGTGCACTTAGAAAAAAAAAAAAAAAGAGGAGGGCTGAGAGATTTCATTGGATCAGCCCAATGTCCTTCAAGAAAATCAACCAATGGGCCGATAAAAAATGATTCATCATATACTTCTTTGATTAAATTATGACAGCCTGGCCCAAAAATGTGCTTTGGCCAACCGGGCATTGCCTGGTACCCAGCTGACCAGTCCATGCCTGATTCAGCCTGTGGGAAGCACACACCTTACTTTACACATTTAACTGAAAATAAGTTGACGCAAGGGAATCGGGTATGTGAAAAAGCTGACTTAGTGGGTTTAAAGACTAAAGACTACAACACTCTATACTGGTTCCAGACAGCAGATTTATTGGTTTAATGTTTGTATATGCTGGTGACTCTCTAACAGCTTTGACATGCTCCAGAGGTATTGCTCCAAGGACGGTTAACACTGATTTAGGCTACCACAGACAATTCTCTGCCATTGTTTGTTCAACACAGAGCCAAGCAACTGGCATATAGAGCCAAACCAGTGTGTAATTCACACAGAAAGCTGGCGCCACGGATCCTAAAGAGGAGTGATGGTACCTGTCAGATGATGTCGTTTGTAGTAGTAGCCTAGTGAGAACAGGGTGTTGGGGGAATCACTTTTTTTTTCTCTTTTTCATAAAGCAGTTTTTGTAAGCTCCCACAATTTCATTGCATAAAATCGCATAAAGATCCTGCATATTCCATTGCATTTAAAAAAAAAAAAAAAAAGTATTGTATTGTCCGTGCAATATCAGGTGCAACATCATATTCTAATTATGAAGCATTTATGTTTTACTTGTGATTTAATGTGATTTATAAATGCACATACAGTTTTAGTTGTCATATATAGTTTAATGCAGATATTTTCTATTTTACAACTTTCTTTTAAACACATTTTGAATTTTTTTTTCTTTTTTCTCATTGTCTTCTCTGTTTATATTTGATTCAACCTCTCTATAGTGTGATATAGATACTGTAGAAGGAGCTACTTTAACAAACCAATTTGCCCTTTGAGTTTGAATCAGCTAACTGCTCCTAACTGATTACTTGTGAATCATTCATCATGTAGTTCAGGGCCCCACCCTTCACAATCTAAACATCCTCCCTGCCTCATCTCAACCACACAAAAGGAAGTGATTGTCCACACACACACACACACACACACACACACACACACACACACACACACACACACACACACACACACACACACACACACACACATGCACACTTCCTTTATTCTCTGGCTTTGCTATGCTGATTATCAATAAGGCAAAGACTTCCACTTTGGTTTAAATTCTCACAACATGCTGAACCATCAGGAGTCATGGGCCGAGGCGGTGGTCCATGGTAGGAACAGTCAGGCGGCCTGGTCTGCTTCACCACCTCACCTGGAACTGTCCAGCCGCAACATGGTACTGTCCGATGACGCCACGGCCCACCCAGGTGACCTGGTTGTCTCTACGGCTTGTGAGACTGGCACTGTCTTGGATCCATCGCTGAGCACAACACCGGCCGACAATGTCACATCATCTCTGCGGGAAGACAATATTCATGCGGGCGGCCACTCTACCGTGAGGCTGGATCGACGGCCGTTGACCAAAGCTACATCGTCTTTTCGCTGTAAGATGTTAAGGGACGCCGTGCTCAGAAGGTCTGGATGTCTTCCTTGTACTGAGCTGAGAGGGGACCCTCCTTCTGGGCTCAAGGCCCCAGGCCCCCGTCACATCACTAGAGCTGTCCCAAACGATTCTTTGTCAAAAGATTAATCTAGCGATTAATTTTTTTGATTAGTCGACTAATCTAATGATTAATTTAATGTTACATGACCAAACAAAAGTAACGTGGTAACTGTAAATGTTATTGGTAACTTATATGAGGAAAAAAATACTGCAGTTGTAGGCGGAGCAGCGTCCATCCTGCTGCCTGTCCTACCTACTCTTCATCCCATTTCTGCCCGAAAAACAGTGTCTGTCACCGTCAGAAACCTTTAACTCACTAAAGTGGTTGTGTTGATAGAAATCACTGTGATGGTCAGCCCTCCTGACTGAGAGAGAGACTTCAGTGAACTTTCCCCCAGAAAACAGCCTCCGTCCCCACAAATGACAGAGTCAAGCAGGGACCAGTTTACTGATGCCGATTATGTAATAATGTAATTTAGCGCGAGAAACGTAACTCTTTCACTTTCCAGGATGTTTATGGGGCCGGGTTCTCAATTACTACACATTATAAACAGTCTGCGGGTTTAGATTTACAGGGGGGACACCTGGGAAACACACCGACATCATCATCATGATGTGTACCGTCACGTGTCTTCAGGAGCCTCAGCGCAGCTTTCTCTGTGAATTACACGGCGGTTCGTCTTAACTCCAGCAGTGCTTCGCTCTGTGTGAATGACCAACGGCTGAGAATTGACAAACCGCCACTGCGGCATTAATACAGCGTCTCTGTGTGAGAGGGGCTATTCTCGGCCTCCACAGGTACTACCACTTCCTGTTTGGGACGACGCAAATTATTCATATCGTTGAAATTATGTCCTTGGTTATGTTGATTATGTCGACTATGTCGATGCGTCATCCCAGCCCGACACATCACCCACCTGCCCAGGCTGACCACCTCCAGCTGGTCACCACCGGCGTACAAGCAGGTCACGCACTCCCAGACCACAGGAGTCCACAGCTGTCACCTCCCTGTCCTCGTCCCATCTTCTCCACGACCACACTGATATCCGGGGACGCCATAATCAAGAATATTCGTTTCTTCACTGCTGTCACTCGATGGTTTCCCTGGAGGCACCGTACCACATATCCTGGACAAGCTCCCAGGGCTGTTGCTTTCACTCCCCTACTCTATCAGCAGGGTGACAGTTCATGTAGGGATGTAACGGTATGAAAATTTCACACCTCGGTAATATTGACCAAAATCATCACGGTTATCAGTATATCGCAGTATTTTTAAAATGTCTTCAGTGTCACCAAGATTTATATTTGAATAGATTTATTATATATTAATATAGTCCAAAATCCAAAACCTTAACTAAACACTGCAAAATCAACATTAAACAAGTATAAAAGAATGTATCAAAACTGTGCAAAATAGGTCATTGGCTTTTTGTGTTGAGGCAGTCTGTTCTTGAAACATGTCCTTTAATGTCTGCGTTACAGAGGGAGAATGAGATGTAGTGACAGCAGCACTCGATTGGCCAGCCAATTAATTATTACTATTGCTATTGTCATTGTTACTTAATACCAAGAGTGCAACCAACAGATCACAAAATTCACAATTTAGATCACATCACTTTTGTTAGAAACAGGTCGGATCATTTTTCAGATCAAAACAAAAAAGATTATTGTTAAATGAATTATGAATACTCTTTTTTGGCTCTTATTTCTATCTAGATACCTGTCATAGTCACCATTTTATATTATTCTTTATATATAGTCTACTATACAAATAATCCACAAGCATTATATATTTATGATATTACTTATATATATTGGCTGTCTCTCTGTCTGCCTTCTCATCTGTTGTCAATGGACTCGGTCAGTCTGATTGGTCAGATGGCTGCTGAGCCACAGGTAGATGCTGCTCAGGTGAACAGAGCTGAGATGAAAGTCAGTCATCTCCGTCAGCTTGTATTCACTAACTCAGTCCACCCAGTACGTGTTTGTCTCAGATCCTCCTCACTGCATCTCTGCATCAATATTTGGGGAATTATTAAGTCGACTTTAAAAAATGAAATCTACAATTAACATGCAGTTGAGATAACGTGCCAAATCACAGATCAACTTCCTTCAGTTATACCACTATCTGGAAAAATGCCGTGAGGGCCGCTACTATCACGTCCTCCCTCTGTCTTGTCTTCTTCACTACATAACAAGCACACGATGCACGCTGCGCATGCCCCGCGAGTTTTCCACACCGTGGTTATTGACGACAGTGGTTACCATGGTAATTAAAACTTAAAATGTAAACGTCACCGTCGGGAGTTTTACCATGGTTTACCGTAACACCGGTAACCGTTACATCCCTAAGTTCACGTCGGGACCAACTACTTAGCCCGTCAGCAGTCAGAGCTGACCAGAAGGTATTTTAAGGATTATCCTTTTTAAGTTCCTGTGGAAAGTCTGTTTTTATTTCTGGCCTCATCCCCACAGTGATTCATGGAGCAGGGAGTTTTAGCAGATTGCTCATTCTCCACAGCTGGCACCAATCAGCCTGCAGAGCCCTCAACATTGGTTTTATCAACAATATTAACCTGTTTTGGGGTGTTCAGCCTTCTTCAGGAGTGATGGACTCCATCCCAACACATGATTGACTGTTTTGTTCTTCACCTGCCCTTCCTTTTCCAATACCACCACCACTCCAGTTAAATCCATTATCCCAGCTGCCTGTGCCCTTCTGAATGCACAGTTTATATCTAATAAATTCTTCATTCTCAATTACACATCATAAGCTTGATTTTCTGTTTCTTACTGAAACCTGGCTAAAGCCTGGGGAGTGCTCCCCGCTAGTGGAGCTCTGCCTACAGGCGTGGTGGCGGTATCGCAGCTGTCTTTAAAAAACATTTTTCTTGTACTCAACTCAGCCTTGGCTCTTTTTGAAATTTTTTAAAATTGTCCGTGAAGACCCCATTTGCAGTATAATTATTTACCGTCCCCCAAATTCGAACTCCAGCAGTCGTTTCCTCACTGAATTCTCTGACCTACTATTTTCTCTCGTGCTCAAATTTGATAAAGCCAATAAAGCTGGTGACGTTAACATTCATACTGACCAAACTTCAAATCTATTTGCCACAGACTTTTTAAACATCTCTAAATCTTTTAATCTTGTGCAGCACATCTCTGGCCCTACATATATCTGTGGGCACACCCTTGATTTAGTTTTTACTCTGTTTTTTTTGTTGTAGTTTTTACTCTTTTTACTTTTTGTCTCGTAGCTCCCTGATTACACATGATTTTGTCACTGACCAGAAATGTATAACTTTTGTTACACATTTTATAACTGCTTCACCATCCCAGAAACGTATAATCCACTCTGGCATCTTTAATAATCAGTCGGCAGCTACATTCTGTAACCATTTTTCTGGTCTGGCTAATTCCCTCCCTCACTTCCTCAATATTAATGAACAAATTAGCTAGTTTCATAAATTGTGTACATCAGCCCTTGATTTTTCCACTCCATATACACACAGGGCTGTTCCAGGTATTAATAAAACACCCTGGATCAACAACAATATTACACAACAAAGAAGGGAATATAGGAAGGCCAAGTGAAATTTGAAAAAACACAAACTTTAAGTACACCGCCTCTACATGAGGGAACTACTGATCAACTTGAACCAGACAATTAAAGGTGCGCGAGCTGCCTACTTTTCCAATCTGAATCTGTTAGCAGTAATCAGTTTACTACTATCAACCAGCTTGTAAGGCCATCTCCTCCTGCTATTCATGCCTCCTCTCCTGCTGACTGTGAAAAATTCATGTCTTTTTTTACTGGCAAGGTCAGTAGTATAAGGTCTCATTTAATTCTTCGTGTTCTTCCCCTGCAACATTCCTATCTCTCTACTAATCCTTTCAAAATGTGTCGATAATATGCATCCCTCCTCCAGTCCCTGTTACATAGTTCCTGCAACTTTTTTAAAAACCATACTCCCCATCTTAGGTCCTAGTCTGCTTTCTATCATCAATTCCTCACTCACATCAGGGTCCGTACCCAACCTCTTTAAAATTGCCAGTATTCAGCCACTTCTCAAAAAAAACATCTCTCAACCCAGACCAGTTAGAAAACTACAGACACATCTCCAAACTTCCCTTTTTATCTAAAATCCTTTTAAAGTTTGTCGCGGACCAGCTCCTGAAGCTGGTAGAAGGTCATAGCACTTTTGAAAAATTCCAATCTGGTTTTTGCCAAAAACACAGCACTGAGACAGCATTACTGAGAGTGTCTAATGACATGCATGCTGACAAAGGTGAAAGCTCCATCCTTATTCTCCTTGATCTGACTGCAGCCTTTGACACTATCGATCATGCCATTTTACTAGACAGACTACAGAACTGGGTTGGCATTTCTGTTACAGCCTTAAATTGGTTTCATTCTTATTTGACTAATAGAGTTTTTAATGTCTGCATTAATAATCATGTTTCCTCTTCTGCTCCCCTGTTGTGTGTTGTCCCTCAGGGGTCGGTTCTTGGTCCAGTTCTGTTCTCTGAATCAGAATTAGAAATCCTTTAATGTCCAGCAGACTGGGAAATTTGTTTGTCACAGCAGCGACAGAATATTACAAAAACAGAAAAATATTACAAGAACAGGAACAATAGTAAAAATAAGCAATAAAATTAAAAAGGGAAGAAATAGACATATATACATATTTACATGATATAGTGCAAAATTAACAGTAGTTTTTTGTTTTGTTTTGTATTTTTATACATAGATTTTAAATACGGAATAAATATGGGTGTTAAGGAAATTGACCAGATAGTGCAAAAACAGAAGTGACCTTGTGCAGACATACTGCACAGTGCAGGGAACAGGGTGAGGTCTGTAGGCTATTGGGAGCAGTGCCGGTTGTAAAGTCTGACAGCAGCAGGGAGGAAGGACCTGTGATACCTCTCCTTCACACACTGAGGGTGTATCAGTCTGTTGCTGACGGAGTCGCCCAGTGCTGAGATAGTGTCCTGCAGGGGGCGGGACTCCTGCACCAGCAGAGATGAGCAGCTTGTCCATCATCCTGCTCTCTCCCACCACCTGCACTGAGTCCAGAGGGCATCCCAGGATGCAGCTGGCCTTCTTCATAAGTTTATCAAGTTTCCTCCTGTCTGCTGCTGAGATGCTGCTGCTCCAGCAGACTACTCCATAGAAAATGGCTGATGCCACCACAGAGTCATAGAAAGAGGTCAGGAGTGCCCCCTGCACTACAAAGGACCTGAGCTTCCTCAGCAGACACAGTCTGCTCTGACCTTTCTTGTATGTAGCTGCAGTGTGATCAGTCCAGTCCAGTTTATTGTTCATGTGAACTCCCAGGTACTTGTAAGATGTCACCATCTCAATGTCTGTTCCCAGGATGTTCACCTGTGTGCAGGGTTGTTTGTGCTTGCTGAAATCCACCATCAGCTCTTTGGTTTTCCCGGCGTTGAGCTGGAGGTGGTTCTGCTGGCACCAGTCCACAAAGTCCCGAATAAGTTCTCTGTAGGTTCTGTCATCCCCGTCCCTGATTAGGCAGACGATAGCAGCATTGTCAGAGGAATTCTGTTGATGGCAGTGAGGTGATTGCTGGTAGACGTCTGCGGTGTACAGGGTGAACAGGAAAGGGGCCTGGACTGTTCCCTGTGGAGCCTCTGTACTGCAGGTTATTGTGTCTGACACAAAGTCAGAGACACAAAGTTAGTGAGGTAATCCAGGATCCAGGATGTGAGCTTGTCACCCTGGAGTGCAGGCTGTATATTGTTAAAATCACTGGAGAAATCAAAGAACATGATCCTCACAGAGCTTCCAGGCTCCTCCAGGTGAGACAGTGATCTGTGCAGGAGGAAGATGATGGCATCATCCACTCTGATGCCAGGTTGATATGCAATCTGGAGTGGGTCCATAAAGGGACCCACCAGTGGGGAGGGGATGGACGAGGACCAGCCGTTCCAGGGTCTTCATCAGGTGTGAAGTGAGAGCAACTGGTCTGTAGCTGTTGAAGTCTTTTGGATGAGGGATCTTTAGTACTGGTACCATGCTGGAGGTTTTCCACAGCAGTGGAGATTCAGGCTCATGTTGAATATATATCCCACAATCCTGCACAGCTGGTCTGCACAGGACTTGAGGAGCCTGGAGCTGATCCCATCTGGACCCGTAGCCTTCTCCACCTTCATCTTCCTCAACTCATTTCTCACCTGGGGAGACGGGAGGGACAGAGTGGAGCAGGGGGGCTGAGTGTCGGATGAGGGGGGAGGGTGAATGCCTCGGTGTGGGTCATTTGTTCAGCCACTTCCCTGACATGTCATATCACTGTTATCCGGATAACACACAGATCTATTTTTCTACAAAACCCAGTAACCTCAATCAACTGTCCTCTCTCCATGAGTGCTTAGCTGCCATCAAAGACTGGATGTCTCTCAATGTTCTCCACTTAAATCCAGATAAAACTGAAATCATTTTATTCAGCCCTGATAAATTTGTCACTGCAGTTGATCAGTTTATTGGACCACTACGCACTAATATCAAACCCTCTGCTAAGAATCTGGGTATCATCTTCAACCAGCATATGAAGATTGACCTTCATGTTACAAAACTTGTCCAGTACTGTTTCCTGCAGCTATGAAATGTAGCAAAAATCAAAAGATTCCGGTCCTCCAGTGATCTTGAACAAGTAATTCACAGCTTCATTTTCTCCTGTCTTGATTACTGTAACTCCCTCTACACTTGCCTCAGTCAGTCTTTGTTAAACTGATTAGAGTTAGTCCAAAAGGCAGCAGCCAGACTTTTAACCAGAACCAGTCGTCGGTCTTATATTATTCCTGTTCTTGCATCACTTCATTGGCTTCCTGTAAAATTCAGAATCAATTATAAGATCTTACTGATTACATATAAGGCACTTCATGACCTTGCCCCCAGTTACATTTCAGATCTCCTTGTTCCTCATTCCACTACTTGGTCACTCTGCTCTTCAAATTTCGGCCTTTTATCCGTTCCATGCTCGAACTGTAAAACTAAAAGTGACCGTGCCTTTGCTGTTTTAGCCCCAACATTGTGGAATAGTCTCCCCCATTCACTAAGACTATCTGAATCTGAGGACAGTTTTAAGCAGCTGCTCAAAACCCACCTCTACAGGCAAGCCTTTTTATAGATTTCCTTGTTTGTTTTCTCATCTGCTGTGCCTCTTTCATATCCCTCCCTTTTGTTTTATTTTCCCCTGTTTTTCCTTCTTGCTCGCTTTTTTTTTTTTTGCATTTTTGTGTGCTGCTATGTTTATGTATTTGCTGTTTGGAAAACACTTTGGATCTATGTATCAAAAAGGTGCTATATAAATAAAGTTTTCTTACTTTGGAGAAATTCCCCACCAAGGACTCTTTCCAAAGTTCCCCTTAAAGAGGATTAAAGCATCAGATTTACCACTTCAGTCACTCAACCTCCACTATTATTAAAGTGTGATCTAGCACTAAGATGCAGTTTTATTTCAAGCACTTGACTAAACAAATATAACAGCCCCTAAGCTTAATCAGGGCCCTGCATATCTCTGGGGGAAGAGGGAATGCTTTTATCTTTTCTCTTAAAATTCAGAGGTTGTAGGAAGGGAGGAATACACGTCATTTGATAGACAGAAAGACATATTAAATTGCCCACAGCGGGAAAGAGCAGAGGACACACATGGCTGCTCCCTGTAATGGTCTTGGAACTTCAGATCTAAGCTGGGCAGTCAGGTATATAGCACACTGACGAATTATATGTGTCCTGTGGTATTTGAGTTAAAGAATGCAGTATTACATAACAACCAGGTCTGGTTACCAGGTTACACTCAAGCATCTAGTCATATCATTATAGATGTACTTTCAGCTGGTGTGTATGGGCCATTCATAACAGGATCCAAACCAGAAATGCCCAACGTTTCCAATGTTGACAGAATTTTTTAAATACCTTGATACCTTAAATGGATTCAAGTATTATATAATGTGACCATTGAAATACATAAAATTAAGCAAATCCACTGTTTGGCAGCCACAAGTTGAACTTTAAGTTTAATTTACGCTTAGTTATTCCAAGGTCTTTCATTTATTTAGGGCCTATTAGCGACAATTTACACTATGTGAAAAGATTTTCAAATGGCAGCCAAGGTATACAGGTATACGTATATGGGGAAACTGAAAAAAACCCAAAAAAAACCAAAAAAAAAAACAGCTCTAGCAAAGGCCCAACAATGACAAAGGTTTATTTTCAGGTAAAAAAAGCCCTCTAATGGCTATGTCTCATTTCCCATGACTTTTACCCCTACCCCTTGTTTTCAACCAGCCTGTCAGTCTGCATCAACACAAGAGGGGTGGTACCAAGTGCAGCAACTTTACTGATGGACTATAGATAAATATCAGTCTTTGAAGTGTAGGAATGCAACATGTAAATATATAAATGTGAAGAATAACAGGTGATGCACAAATCAGCAATAAAAATGTAACTTTAGCTATGGGACATACAAAAACTAGCAGTGAATGTTTAATGTTATAAAGAAAATAGTTCTCATAACCCTTGGTTTTAAGTGTGCCTCATTTACTATGTAGCCCTCATGCTGCATGTTACCCCTCTATCCCGACATGAATCACCAAGCTGGAATGAGAAAAACCTTGGAGTAGGCCTGAGTGGTGGGAGCAAAGGGATCAGTGGATTTTGGATGTCTACATAGAGGGGAGTTTGGGATAGATTGGTTGGTCAACAAAAAGTTAAACTGACACTGGAAAAAGCTGTTCCATTTTTCATGACTGCAGTAAACATTCCTTTCTTTCAAAACTTGATGACTATGAAAACTACTCAACTCAACTCAACTCAATTTTATTTATAAAGCCCTTTAAAAACAGCTGCAGCTGACACAAAGTGCTGTACATAAAATAGGACATGAAATAAGACATATAAAACAAAGAACAATATAAAAACAATAATAAACGATAAAACAATGTTAAAATAATATTAAAGCAAAAACAGAAACAGAGTCTCATGCTGGATTAAAAGCCAAGGAATAAAAATGGGTCTTAAGACGTTTTTTAAAAACGGACAGTGAAGGGGCTTGTCTAATACATAACGGGAGGTCATTCCACAATTTAGGACCAGCAACAGAGAAGGCTCTATCCCCTCTGAGCTTCCGTTTGGCCCTTGGTAACTCCAGGAGCAGCTGATCAGCTGACCTGAGGCACCGGGCAGGAGTGTATGGGCGGAGCAGCTCAGAGAGGTAA
>JARJLU010012947.1:0-16000 GCA_030272975.1 Sparidentex hasta | reverse complement strand
TGCTCCTCCCCCTCCTCCTCCTCACCTTTCTTGGTGGTGTCCAGCTCCTCCTTCAGAGTCTTCACCTCCCCTTTCAGAATCTTGTTCTCCTCCTGCGGTCCGGCTCCCTTCTTTCCAGGCTCTGGCACCTCGACACCAGCATCACGTAGTTTCTATAAACGGGGAAAAACCAGATGAAGTGAAACTTGTTGTATAAACTCAGGATGTTTGTCATCAGAAATGTGATCACGTCTCCGTCTGGATTTAGAGACGATGTGTGTAAAATGAAGCAGATCAGAGGTTGAATATTTCCACCTGATGCAACAGTTCAGTCAGCTCCACCTGTGGGTCTCTACAGGTGCAGCTGCTCCGTCTGCACACAGGTGAGGTTCAGCCTCTCAGTGACAAACTATTTCGATTTGTTGATCATTAAGTCGATCACATGTGAGACGACACTCGATTGAAGATGCATCCGATTTGTTCACTTTCATTAATCTCAGTTGTATCTGACACAACGACCGTCTGAACTTTAACAAATGTAGTTTCAGGGAACGTGTCCGGTACCGACGCACAGAGCAGAACTTGTGTTCAGACGTACAAGAAGAAGAAGACGAAGAAGAAGACGAAGGAGAAGGAGAAGGAGAAGGAGAAGGAGAAGGAGAAGGAGAAGGAGAAGGAGAAGAAGAAGGAGAAGGAGAAGAAGAAGACACTCAGATGCTCAGATCACCTGAAGAGAACTGGAGGAATTCATTCGTCTGTGAGGCTGCTGTTGACATTTGTTTGTGGTTGGGGATCAGTTTGACTCCACCCACTCATGGAGCAACAGGTGTTCATACCAAACGCTTCTAACCTCTCAGTCATGATGTCACGGTGACAGCTGCTCTGTGTGTCAGTATTTTATAAAGCAGCAACAGAAATCCTGCGTTCTGATTGGCTGATTTCATCGTCCGGTTGACTCAATAAAAGTGAAAGTTCTCAGATCTTTGACACAAAAATCAAGAAAACATTTTCAGGTTTTTTAGGAAGTAGAGCTGAGATCAGACTTTTCCTTCATCTCCTGTTACTGCACTGTGTGTGTGTGTGTGTGTGTGTGTGTGTGTGTGTGTGTGTGTGTGTGTGTGTGTGTGTGAGAGAGAAAGAGGAGTGTTGGGTATTTCCAGCTGTCAGTGTCACTATGACTGTCAGTTTATGTAATCGAGGAAATTACACGTTTTTAATAAAAATGTCAAAAGTCAGATGAAGCAGCTCGTTTGGTTCCGTCTGTCGTCTTCTCAGTAATTTGTGTTTTCTCTTCTGAAATCTTAATTCCGTCAACATTTTCCTAATGTTTGGGATTCACATGGAGAAACCTTATACGTAGCAGGTTTAACGTTAAAGTTCACGCTTGACGGCGCGTCTGAAAGTTCAGAAGAGCTGAAATATCAGACGAACTGAGAAAAGTCGTGAATTTGTGGCGTGTTGGCACAGACTGACCCGTGTGCACTGAACTGGTTTGGGACCAGCAGATAAACACAAAGAAGAGTAAATCTTCTGTTCAGATATTATCGTTGTTGCAATGCTAATTTCTTTTAGCAGGTGAATGGTAATTGCTGATATGTGCTAGCATCGAGCTAACAGACCAGGCGCTGGATGTATGCAGTTAATTTGGGAACGGTGAAACAAAGCAGGAACAAAGATCACGATACTTAGGAGAATGTAGTTTTCTGTCTCTACGTACAAACAGCCTGAAGCACTTGTATCATAAATGTTTCTGTGCATCAGTGAATCAGAGCGAGGCTGAAACATCTCAGATGTCCACAAAGAAAATCTGAATATTAGAAAATTCAGGAATTCCTGGACTGAAGCAGTGAATGTGAGTGGAGCCGGTGAAGCGACTCCAGTGACGGAGTGAAACAGCTGCCGGGCTTCAGACCTTTGACTGATGAGGCTCGGCTATAAAACCTGCTTTTACTGTTCTGAACTGACTCCAGCAGCACGAGGTCTCAGGTTCAGATGTCCACGAGGATCTTCATTCAGCCGGGACAACAGAGCAGAACCGGAGCTACAGAACTGTGACACGTTACAGTAGCAGTTAACTTCATGTGGACCGTTTGAACGGGAAACACTCGACATGAACTTGACTGTTCTCTACCAAACAGCAGACTGGAGGAAGTAATCACAATACTTCTTTACCAATAATCAGGAAAATGTAGTTAAAGTATCGCCAGTAAAAGTGGTGGTTGCAGTAAAATCAGGCTTGGGAAGTAACTGAATACATGTAAAGTAATCAGATTACAGATACATTCAGTACAAGTAACAGGATTACTATTTTAAAATAAGTTGAACCCGTCTGTAACTTTGCACACACGACTTGTTAATAACAAATACAGGGATGAAAGTTGTTCAGTTGCACAAAATTAAAAAGAAAAAAGAATCGAGCGCTGATAATTTCCTGCTAACATTAACATTAGCATCAGTCAGAACATCAGAATAAAACATTTAGATGTATTCTTTATTCCACCTTCACGTCACTCTGACCCAGCGGATCACTGGACCTCTGCACGAATCTCACAAGAGTGACTTTTATTTTGGTACCAAGATTTCTTCATAGACTTGTAGCGGCAGAGGCTTACATCATTTTCAGAGAACTGTTTAGAGGCTGTGAACATGTTAACAGTCTGTTCTTGTTTGTAACAAACAGCTTCACGTCTCAGGATCCATCAGCAGAACCAGAACTGACTGATCAAGTTGGAACCTGATTTTGTTTGATGTGTCGAATGTTTCAGAGACATGACGTGAACTACGACAAAGAACAAATGTCAGCCTTCACAGTAACATGTAACACAGTCTGATGACATGCCAGCACACACACACACACACACACACACACACACACACACACCCACCATCTTCAGTAAGTGTGTGTGCAGTGAAATTACACCGCATCAAAAATAGAGACGGTCACGTGTATTCCTGCAGAACTCTGCAGCTTCACATGACTGACCTTCTAGACTCCAAGACAGATTCATCTCACTCCAACACACACACACACACACACACACACACACACACACACAGAGTCCAAACTGATGTTTCTATTTAAAACGATAAGGTGGAGTCTGGAGGTGGATGCAGTCAGTCGTCTGAGGTTTGTACGGGTGAAGGTGCTGTGATAATGTCCACAGCTGAAACTTGAAATTTATTAATGAAAAATGCTGAAGTCCAAAAAAATGTGTCCAGAGGGCTCAGTGTTCTGATCCAGTGTTCTGATCCAGTGTTCTGATCTAGTGTTCTGATCCAGTGTTCTGATCTAGTGTTCTGATCCAGTGTTCTGATCCACAGTGTGTCTGATTGATCTGTTGGGTATTTTCTTGATTAATCAATTAGATGTTTGGTCTTTAAAATGTTTCTTCCATCCAACGAGTGGAGACAATCAGAACCGCAGCTCAACTGTTGTTCAACTCAGTTTTGTTTTGTAAAATACTTCGAGCTGCATTATACAGACGAAGGTTTAGATTAAGTTTGTATTAATAAAGTATTGTGAGAGCTGCAGGTTCAACAAACTTTAAGAGTTCATTCATTAATACGAGTTCATGTTGCTGCCAAAAGTCACTGCAATAAAACACGTAGACATTTATCTGGAAATCATGAATCAACTGAGTGTGTGTGTGTGTGTGTGTGTGTGTGTGTGTGTGTGTGTTTGTGTGGGTGTGTGTGCGTGTCACATGCAGATGAAGCAATTTCTCCTTTTAGCAACTGAGGAGTTGGTGATCTCTTCACCCCTGACAAACCCAGGTCAGATTACCACAGTGTGAGTGTCCGTGTGTGTGTCTCCACATTGTGAATGAGTTACACAGACTCTGTGTGTGTGTGTGTGTGTGTGTGTGTGTGTGTGTGTGTGTGTGTGTGTGTGTGTGTGTGTGTGTGTGTGCTGCCCCTCACTGGTGATGTGGAGCAACAAACAGCAGAATTATTTAAGAGTCTGTTTTCATTTTACTTTTTATTTCTGCTGTCTTGCTCATGTGAGTCTTGTAACTGATGCTTGTAACATTAAACCTACAATAACTGATTGTTTTGTCCACGTTTACAGCAGAAACATGTTTCTTCACCTTTAAAAGTTGATTTCTTCAGCTGGCTCTGGATCAGGTGTGTATTTCCACCTCCAGCAGCTTCAGATCAGATGTCACCTGATAGTTCTCAGTTCAGATGAACTCTGTGTCTGTAGCTGCCAAACGCTCCACTTTGTTTTTCAGCAGCTTTCTGTTTCGGTGAATGAGAGCAGTAAAACAGTGTGCGTGTGTGTCTGTGTGTGTGTGTGTGTGTGTGTGTGTGTGTGTCCCACCTCCTGCAGCAGCTCGTTCTCCTCCATGTATTTCTTGGCGGCGGTGCTGGCGCCCTCTGCCTGCTTCTTGAAGGCTTCGTTGGAGGCCATGAGCGAGGCCTGCTGGGAGAGCAGAGTGGCAAGACGACGCAGCAGCCTGCACACACACGGAATCAAACATTTAACACACAACATCCTGTCATTTAACACAAAAATAACAACTGGAAAAAAGAAACTGAAGCGCTTCTTTCAACTCAGCTCGACTGCTGATCGTTTGGACTCTGCAGCTCGTTAGTATGAGAATCTCTTTTCTCTTTAACTGGTTGAAATGAGCTTCCACAGAACAGCGACAGCAACCAGGAAGTAAGAGTAAAAACAGGAAGTCATCAGGCCACTCAAGGTTAACTCAACTTTTTATCAACACGTTTATTCAAATTAAACTTTAAAAAAAGTCAGTTTCGCATTTTCATTTAATTTCTCGGGTCGGGTCTGATGCTGGTCGGACTGCGTGGCGGCTGGACGACGTGCTGCATCGACAGCTCACCGATTGATTTTATTATCTGCAGTCAAAATCAATATCAATGTGACCGAGAGAAACAAAAAGAAACAAGTGAACACGACACAAACATCACATCCTGTCACAGTTTCACTTATGATCAGATTATTGATCCGTCCTGTTACAACACAACACAACACCACCTAACAGCAACAACACACACTCGTTGAGTTACCCCTGACCTTTCTGAGGTATGTGTGTGTGTTTGTGTGTGTGTGGTACGTGTTGTACATGCTGTGTGTGCCGCTGACAGGTTGTGATGCAACAGTGAGTCACAGCAGGCGAGGGCGGGGCTGTAGTTCAAACACTGCGGGATGACTGCCCCCATTCCAGAGTGTGTGTGTGTGTGTGTGTGTGTGTGTGTGTGTGTGTGTGTGTGTGTGTGTGTGTGTGTGTGTGTGTGTGTGTGTGTGTGTGTGTGTGTGTGTGAGAGAGCGCAGATTCTCTGATCAAAAGGACCAGTCCACTATTTTTACATATTCAACTCATCAACCCCTCTCAGACATGTTATGACACATTAAAGTGCTTCTGGTTGAATAATAAGTTTCGTGTTCATCTCACGGACTCAAACCAACAACTTGTTCATTGTCTTGCCTCACTGTCCCACTTCCTGCCAGCGGCTCTCAGCTCCAAGCCCACTGGTCACTGAAGAAGATGTAGACCTTTAAAAAACACAGACTGGTCCAACATTAAAACCACTGACAGGTGATGTTCAGCTGACACATCACAACAGCTGCTCAGGAACGACAACAAGACAAATTCTCCAGATACTGAGTTGGAAGAAGCCTGATCCACGGGGTTCCCCCCCAGCAGCCAGACGCTGCAGGACACCCAGAGGTCTCATGATCAGACCCTGAGAGGTCAAGGCTGGTTCAGCCGCACTATATCAAGCTGTTGGTTTCAATGTTGTATCGCTGTTTTGTTTCATATTCAGAAACAGCTCAGTAGTTTCCTCCAACAGCTGCTGACTGTAGTTTTGGGAAAAAACAACAACAACAACATTGTAATTTCTTGTTTACTGTGATGAGAAAAAAAAAAGATACAGGAAACTCCTGATAACTTAAAGTATGAATCCTTCTAGGGAGACTGAGGTAACGGTCCATTTTATCAAACCACCAAAAACAGAAGCTGCTGTGTTTGATGACCTGATCAACAGTGATTGTTGTGGTCTGTGCATGAAGAGTCTGCAGGTCACTGGCTGCACCAACGACCCTTCAGACTCAAGCACGTTTTATCAGACGACTCCTGTGGAATATTCAGAGTTCTGTTTTTATATCAAGTCACAATAATGCTGCAGCACAACGTGTTTGACTTTATTTGATCTACTTGAGATCACACGCGCACATCACGATGTCGCTGCTGAAACCAGAAAGTTTTTAGTCAAACACGCAGGAAGATGTTGTGCAGTCTGAAGTAGTTCTGCAAACAACACAGACGTCTCTGCAGTCTGAAACACGTCACCTTCGTTTAGTGAAAAACTCTGAGATGTTTGTAGCAGCAGTTGATCCCCTCTGACCCAAATATGGCCGTCACTTAATTCACAAGCCTGAAATAATCCGATCAGCTGCCGACACTTCAGCCGTTCCACAAACTCCTTCTCCATGTTTCCTTCTGAGTCACATCACAGCAGACGGTCTGTGGAGGGCTCGGTCTAAACACTGGAGAACTTCCTCCTGGATTCTATGTGACAGCAGCTGCTGCATCACATGTTGCAGCGCTGCGGGTGAGTCACAGAGCAGCTGCTGCTGGCTGAACACCGGACAGAGACCGGCACCAACCGGGCCGACCCAACGCTGCTGCTGCCCCCTACAGGCTGCACACTGCCAACATCCACTGAGCTCATCGCAGAAGGTTTACTGAGACTCTGATGAACGCTGCTGGATGATTGTTTTCATTATTGATTGACACCGTAGTACTGGAGAAGGTTCATTTACAAGGAGACAGAGTTTATAAAGTGTCTCCAACTCAACAACTCACTAAACTGACACATTTGTTAAGGGAGTCTGGGGACTTTCTCCACGGGGACAAAGAAGTCGCCTATATTGTTCCTGTTTAGTGTCTTTGTAACATGTTCAGATCAATAACATGTTTCTTCTTTCATAAATGGAGTGTAAATGGTGAAATCAGTGTAAACAGTGTGTTCAAACAGCTGATCAATGTTGGCAGGTAAGACTTTAGCACTTTAGACACAGAAGCAGACAGGCTGGTACAGACATGCTGCCACAAACTGACACTTTTTACAAGGAGACAAACAACTTCAGCTGAAACATTTAATGCTGAATTTACAACAAGGACCCAATGAGTCAGAATCTGTCAGGACTCAGTTTCACTACGTTATAAAGTCTGTTTTAACTCAACAACTCTTAAAATCAAAATCACCACATTTGTTAATGGAGTCTGGTGCTTTTGTGGCTCCTGTGTCTTTTCTTTGTTTATCTGCTTCCTAATTAGTCACGGTCGGTTTGTAGTGATGAACTTTGATTATCAGTCAGTAACTCGTCATCCCAACAACAAGCAGTCCTCCAATAACAAGACCGCAAGTCACAGACGTCTGAAACCAATCATATTTAAATTGTGTTTGACTCGTCTGATGTGTCAACCAACCAGGGAGCAAGACAGATTCACACCTCTGAGCTCTGTCCAATCAGGATCAGGCTGCAAGACTGTACAGAGACTCTCTGTGTGTTTCCAGTAACACACAGCTGCTCATTCCTTCCATCCTACTGTAAAATTCCTCTGCATTTAGATCAGTCTGCCTCAGTGTGTGTGTGTGTGTGTGTGTGTGTGTGTGTGTGTGTGTGTGTGTCTTACAGGCAGAGCAGCAGGGCGAAGCCAGCGATGTATTCGTTCCTCTGAGCTCTGAACAGTTTCATGTGGATGTGTTCGATGGCCGTGGGGTTGTTGGTCAGATCCACCTTCTCCGTCACGCTGTACTTCCTCACCTCACGGAAAGCATCTACACACACACACACACACACACAAAACATCACCATTCTGTATCCTTCAATCTGAAGTCATTTCTTGGTTCTCATAGGTTTGGATCAGTGGTGTTTCTCTGCTGTGTTTTCTGCCTTTCCTGACGTAAAAAAAGCCTTAAACAGTCACAAATAAACAGATCTGAGTTCAGCTGTTGTCAGTCTGGAGGTCGGAGGTCACAGCTCTGGTAAAACTTTTTACTGGAAAAACTTCCAATAAAAAATCTCTCATCCTGATATCATCATGTTTTAAAAAAAAAAAGGTGCTGTACAAATAAAGTGTAATATTATCATCAACTTCATCATCATTATCATCATATTAAGATTATTATGAATAAGCACACACACACACGCACCAATGAGCAGGAAGACGAGGATGGCGATGGCCACCATGAACGAAGTGTTTCCATAGAGAGCGATGGTCTGGATGATCCGAGATTTGAAGATCTTGTTCCACCTGCAGGGTCGAACACACAATCACATGACGACACAGCAGAAAACATACACACACACACATTCACACACAAAATAATAAAGTACACACAAGGGACAGTACAACAGTACAACAGTAGAGTACAGACACATCAAGCTGTGGCTCCATCTAGTGGCTGGACTGAACCAACACAGACACAACGCAACAATCAGATTCGCTGAGAAATTCAACAGTTAATAACTGTTTTAAAGTAAAACAGACAGAAAACATCAGGAGAATATGAACATTTAGATAAAAACACCAAAACATAAGACCACAGTTCAAATGTTAAGAACTGGAAATTAAATGTTTACACTGTACAAGTCTTGAAAACATGATGTTGGTTGTTTATATGATCATGATTATAACACTTTAATAATTTCACTAAATATTTTGCCCACAAACATGGTGGCCATCTTCAGTCTGATCACCAGCTCAGAGAACATCAGTCACAGTAACTTCACATGTTTGTGATCAGGTCGCCGTGGAAACGCTCAGGCAGCTCTGGGATCAGTGATGCCTCTGTTCTCCGTTAATCAGCGGCTCAGTTTTCAGTCAGGAGGTCTGATGAGTTTTAATGTGTCACGCTGCTGCTGGTTCTGTGTGTGTGTGCGTGTCTGTGTTGGTCATTTATTTCACCTGTGATACGTTTGTTCAGAGGTGCTGCAATAACTGTAGATTACAGTTCAACATGTTGCAGTAAAGTAACTGCACTGAACAAGGTACCAGGTAGAATTCTACATTAAACAAGTCCTGCTTGTTTCTGTTTCAGGAGCTGAAGAATTCAGACTCTGTCGAGGCCTCGGCACAGACGGCTCATGGAAAGAAACATTCATCGACTTTATTGGTGCCGTTCAGTGTCACTTATGAGTTTTAACTTCATGTTTGATATTCATGTTAGTTTCACATCAGGCGAGGTATAATGTGGTCTGCAGGCCTGGAATCTAAAACTAAAGCAGTTAGTTAGTTAACGTTTTGTAGATTCAGAATAAACCAATACTGTCATACTTTTACTTCAAGATGCATTATGTAGTTCTTCTTCACTACGATCAGTGAACCAACAATCTGTTCTCAGAGGACAAGAACACTGTTTGAAGCTAGAGAGGTGGCAGGGTCCGCCACATATTGCAGAGGGTTAGTGTTGTTGTTATTTATCATTTAGTTTGTCTTAAGATCTCTGCTCATTAACATTTCTTCAACAAAACTACAGACTGATCCTTTAAATAAAACTTCAACGCAGAATGTTGTTGTTGTTTTGGAGTGTAAGTGTGGTATTAGGACTTTATGTTAACAGGTGTGATGTGTAGAAGACAGGTGTGATGTGTAGAAGACAGGTGTGATGTGTAGAAGACAGGTGTGATGTGTAGAAGGACAGGTGTGTTGTGTAGAAGACAGGTGTGATGTGTAGAAGACAGGTGTGATGTGTAGAAGGACAGGTGTGATGTGTAGAAGGACAGGTGTGTTGTGTAGAAGGACAGGTGTGTTGTGTAGAAGGACAGGTGTGTTGTGTAGAAGACAGGTGTGTTGTGTAGAAGACAGGTGTGTTGTGTAGAAGGACAGGTGTGATGTGTAGAAGACAGGTGTGATGTGTAGAAGACAGGTGTGATGTGTAGAAGACAGGTGTGTTGTGTAGAAGACAGGTGTGATGTGTAGAAGGACAGGTGTGTTGTGTAGAAGACAGGTGTGTTGTGTAGAAGGACAGGTGTGATGTGTAGAAGGACAGGTGTGATGTGTAGAAGACAGGTGTGATGTGTAGAAGACAGGTGTGATGTGTAGAAGACAGGTGTGTTGTGTAGAAGACAGGTGTGATGTGTAGAAGGACAGGTGTGTTGTGTAGAAGACAGGTGTGTTGTGTAGAAGGACAGGTGTGATGTGTAGAAGGACAGGTGTGATGTGTAGAAGACAGGTGTGATGTGTAGAAGACAGGTGTGTTGTGTAGAAGGACAGGTGTGTTGTGTAGAAGGACAGGTGTGTTGTGTAGAAGGACAGGTGTGTTGTGTAGAAGGACAGGTGTGATGTGTAGAAGACAGGTGTGATGTGTAGAAGACAGGTGTGAACGCACCTCTTGGGTGAGATGAAGGGGATGCAGAGCAGCAGCACGAAGAAGACCTCGACGTAGAGGAAGGTGGCGACCGCCGTCCACTGCAGACTCATCCTGACACAGAGCAGGACACACAGAACACACCTGGGCCCAGGTGAGAAGAACTACAGGTCAATAAATGTTTGTACAGCAGAGCCTGAGGTCCAACAGAAACAACCTCAGGATTAATTAACAATCTCATTACAATCATTGTAAAATATAAATCATCAATGTGGAGCGTTGTCGTGTGGAATGAACGAACAGAAAAACATAATTAAATCATTAATCACAATTATTTTGAGACAGTTGATCCTAAAAATTGATGATACAGCTCAGAGTATCTTCAATCTGAAATCAGATTACAACAGATGATCATTTATTATCAGTTCTGAATTGTTAATGTGAAGTAAAATGTCGGCAGCTGGGTTTGAACCTGAGCTGCACACAGACGACACCTGGAGGTGATTAGATCCAGAAGAGGAGAACAGACGGGAACTGTTCAGAACACCAACACATTCCTCTCAGACTGGACTGAAATCATCAGTTTAGTCTTGATAATGCCAATTACATTTTCCCAGAATGCAGTTTGGTAACTTAATCTGTTGCCATCAGTCCAACACTCAAAGACATTCAGTTCACCATCAAAGGAAGAAAGAAGCTGGAACCAGAATCTTTGTCAGCTGACTGATAAGTGATTGATTTATCAGCTCTGTTTGCTGATGATGTCAGAGACGTTGCAGCTGAATTACATTTAAACTGTAATATTGTAATATTCGGACCCATTTACACACAAACACCATCTGAACTGACTCACTGTGTTTTAACCCTTTAAACAAATCATTAACTGTTCCTAAATTATATTAATTAAATAATATTTACGATCTTGTTGATGAGTTTGACAACATGTCATCTTATGAACATCAACTAAACCAACATCCTGACAGCTGATGGAATCGATAAACGTGTGTAAGATTAGTTTAACATTTACAGTTCTCTTTTTGTTCTCCATGCTGATTTTAACAGATCGTTGTGTGAATGGATAAAAGATTTTTGAGAGCCACTGAAACATCTCAGCTTTCTCAAAGAAAAGAGGCCTCAAAGTAAACACTGGTACATCTGGCCCGGATATCAGAGTTCAGCCTCCTTGATTAGTGGTGATCAGTATGAGGCCACATCAGTCGACCGCTTACATCACCTGGTTACAGACTGTCCAGCTGTAGTTTACCTGCTGCCATAGTTCCACCTGATCTCTGTGCTGACAGCTGTGGGTGGGTCAGTGAGGGGGAGTGTCGCTCACAGCAGCCTGCTGCCAACACACGTTACAGTGCAGAAACACCACCGCTCAACATGTCCGACTCTTTTCACATTTCACTAATTAAACCACAATCAGCTGGTTTCTCCGCAAATCTTTACCTCAGTGGAGCAAAAGTAAAAAAAATACAGATTCACTTTTGCGCTCACAAAAACAGACCCGACTGCTTATTGAAATGAATGCAAATATGTCTGATAAACACAAACCAACCACCTGAAGTTTAACGAGCTACATCCGTTAATTATCGTTTATGTTTATTATATTTACTGAAAATGTTAAAACATCCAACTTAGAACAGAATGATCCTGCTAACGTCTATTTCCTGGAATGTGACAGAGCAAGTGAACTAGCTAGCATGCTAACTTGACTTCCCCGTGTATTCCCTGAACCTCAGTTAGCCAGCTAGCTCGCAGGCTCTGTCTACTTACTGGAAAAGTGTTTGTTTTGGGTCGTCTAACACGGCTTGTGTTTTCAGAAGTGGGACACACTCTCAGCTGGATGTGGTGTGAACATTTGTGTCGCAGCTGCTGGTTAGTGACATCATGACGATAACTTCGCGCCGATTAACTAACAAACTAGTTAAAAGTTAGCAGGCTAAAGCAGTTAGCAGGTGTTAGCTGGAGGACTGTGTGCTAACAGTAGACAGCAGTGATTAGTCAGACTCACCTCAGAAACTCCCGCAGACACAAACTCAGAGAGACTCAGACAACAAGCTGCTGTTCACTCTTAACACTCAGCCCAGGCAGGATATTAGCCTGTTAGCATAGCTTCGTGTTGTAAACACTTCCGGCGTTTAATGCCAGCTCATCCCGATCCCAGCACGTGATTGGATACGCCGAAACATATGGGAGGGGCCAATATGTGACAACTCATTGCGTCACACCTCATGAAATCTCGGTCAAAGTGCATTATGGACATTTTGATGTTATTGACGCAAAACACAGCAACAGACATGACGTCATAATCTTTGCTCTGTGACGTCAGAGTGGAGCTACAGAGCCAAGTAAAGACATATATTCCTGTAACACGTTGAACATAAACATGTCGACCCAAATACATACAAATGTGTCGTAAACAGCGTTTCTCAAAGTTCATACAGTTCTTCCTAAGTCTTAAAATTCAGTTTTGTAAGGAGGTCTGGTGACGTTCTCCACTTTCTTTCCCTCCCAAATAAGTAGCCTACTAGTTCATGTTTACTTGATTTTCATATTTTGTCATGTTTGCTTTCAATATAATAATAATATTATATATATAATGATAATATTAGGTTGAAACAGTGTGTTCAAACAGCTGATGGGAGGCGAGGCATTCCTCAGAAACAGAAACAGACAGGATGAACTTTAAACGTTTCACAGTGATGCAACGACACACAGACACTTTTATAAGAAAAGTAACATCTTAATTTATTCTACTTAATGCTGAATTTACAAGAAGAGACCAAAGTCTTTAAATTTCTCCACATTATGCAACAACTCTTAAAATAACGCAAGGAGTGACATCATACATTCATCATATATATGTATTGAGGACACTATTACAGAGGAAACAGTCAAATGTAAATATATAAAACAATGTATTTAAAAATATATTATTAAAGATTTTGTTTGTGTAAAACAATACATTAATATTAAACAATAAAACCCAAGAGAAATAAACACAGAGATATAGAGATGATATAGAATAATACAGAATATATAGAGATATACATTCAGTAACCCCACTAAACGGCGCAGTTCCTCTCCTGACCAGCAGGGGGAGACACTGTCTGCAGAAAACCACTGAACTCTGGAGGCAGAGAGGAGGATGTAGACAGACATCTCACTCTGACTGTTTCTCCTTGTCTCACTGTGGCCAATGCTCTCGTGTTACTGGTCAGACTGGTTCCACAGTGAATAATTAATATGAACAGAGATAAAGTTCTTCATTGATCCCTGAGGAATATATCATAACAGCAGCAGCTTCACACTCTGAGAACAAAACAACACACTGAACTAAAAATTCAATAAATATCCAAAAGTGAAGTTTGATATCATCATCGATAAGTGTTTAAAAATGGATTCTCTCGTAACTACAGGGGGAATAAATAACTTTGAATACAGTTAGTGTGTAGAGAGAGAGAGTGTGTGTGTGTGTGCGTGTGTGTGTGTGAGGAGGATGGGGCATTTGATGGTGGGGCAAAATGTAGATTTCTCTTTAATCTGTGACAATTCAATTTTGTGAACAGCCCTATTATAATAAATATTGACTGTTTGAATGATGTTATATTATTGTGCAGCACTTTGTGTGCCTGCCTGGGTTCCCTGTTTCTCCCCGCTTGATGCCAGCACCCTCAGATTAGCTGCTGTCGGAGGCTCTGGCCCCAGGAAGTAAACAGTGGCCAGCGGCGCTAACCTCAGTTTACAGGTGATGGAGTCCCCTCTCACTAACGAGTGTTGTTTATGCCTGTCGGTGGGGGAGGGGGAGGCTCGCGGGCCAGCAGGACTCACAGCGGGGCTAGCAAGGGTTGCTGATGGCACTATGCTACTACTAGCAGTTGCTAGCAGGCATGCTAACAACTAACAAGCCTGTGGCTAAAACTATCTGGAGTGCCTGTGGTATCTAATGTGATGCTAACCAAGAGAAGCTGCTACTGACTGTATGCACGGCGCTGAGCAGCATTTATGGGAATACACTACTACATGATATATTTGAATGTACTTTTCTTTTTTTTTTTTTTGATTTTCGGAATGAAGCGAGGTCGGTTTGGTGGGGCCCATGCCTAGAACCGGGTCCGGCTGCAACTCTATTTTACTGTGGACTTTATATCCTCAGGAGGAGGAGACAGACTCAGGTTACTGACCTGATACTGCTCAGCTAACAGATAGCAACAGCAGCTAACGTAAACTAACAACCTGCTTCCAACACAACACAGAAAGTCCACAGAGAACCATTCCTTAACTTCTTTCTCATAGTATCAAGTAACACACACAGTAACACAGAAATATTGAAGGTAATGTTAGCCAGGAAGTGGTTTGATGCTAACGTAAGCTAACAGGTTATCAATATGTTGTTTGACCTTTAAACACAACTGGACGTCGCTGCCAAGCGTCCTTTTTATCCAGCTCCGTCTTCTCGGCTGTGAAATGACAGTTTGTCAGATTCTGCCTTCGTAGGACAGAAACACAACAGGACAACATGAAAGTGTGATGTCAGTGGAAAATGGCCGCCGTGAGAATATGGCCTATTGAAGTGTTTCTGGACACAAACGGCTCTACGAGAAGGAAGACGATGTTTCCAGCTGTGGATAAATAAATATACACACTTCAGAATCACTGCAGTACCAGAGAGGAGCTGCTGGAGGCGCCAGAGAGACAAACCAGGACACGTCGTCCCTTTTCTGAAGATCCCATAAAGACAGAAAACACACACACACACACACACACAGTGTTTTGTCTGCTTCATAAAAATGTCAGTGCTCATAAAGTCATTTTATCTCTCTGTCTGTTTTTATGTTTTCTTCTTCTTCTTCTTTTTCTTCCCTGAGTCTGTTTTCACACAGCCTCTCCTGCCTCCCCCCTCTCCCTCTCCCCTCCCCCCCATCCTAAATCACACATTATACCTCCTTACAAGGGTTTCCTCCGGTCGCCGGGCGGAGCAGAGCCAGAGAGAAGCAGTGAGACGTCTGATTGGCTAATGACACTTTCCTGGTGGCCAATAGAAAACTGGGTAAAAGTGCAATTTTTTAAAAAGCAGCTGAGGCGAGTGGCCCAGTGATGGAGAGATAAATAAGTCATCATGGTGAACACACACACACACACACACACACACACACAGTGTAGTGGTGTGTGAGGTCATGCTCAGTGTTACATTGAGTCTCCAGCTGTAGTTACAGTACAAAGTGAGTGAGGAGCTTCAGTTTCAGAAGCTTCTTCACTGGACACAGAGGCAACAGGGAGTTCAGATCAATCTTTATTTTATTATTTATTTATATGGCGATATGTGATCAACATCCATCCTGAGTGATCAATCACAGTGATCAGCTGTCAGTCAGTTCAGAGCAACATTAACCTGCTCTGAGTGAGCACCTGTGATGTCACTTCCTGCTCTGTATGAAACAAACCCGTCCATCACTGAGACAAACAGACTCCATGTTTCTACTCACAGACAGAAAGAAGTTCATGTAGAACATTTGCTGAATGAACAAGAAGGTCCAAATAATGCAGAATGAGTCAGAGACAGAGTTTCACAGAGTTTATAAAGTGTCTCCAACTCAACAACTCACTAAACTGACACATTTGTTAAGGGAGTCTGGGGACTTTCTCCACGGGGACAAAGAAGTCGCCTATA
>JARJLU010012943.1:0-32736 GCA_030272975.1 Sparidentex hasta | reverse complement strand
GGCTGATTGTTGGGTTTGCCGGCTGGTTGTTGGGTTTGCCGGCTGGTTGTTGGGTTGGCTGGCTGATTGTTGGATTTGTTTCATCAGCTGGTTAACTTTTGGTGCACATCCAGTTAAAAGGACAGATCCAGGATTATTTTTTTAATCAATTTCTTCAACATTACATTGTGAAATTGTTTTTTTTGTTTTTTTTTCCATACATTTTTCAGGGAATAATCTATGTATCTGACTCTTTGGGTGGCTGGTGTCTGAGTGAGTACAATGAATGGGACTGTTGGGACTTAGAGGAGGTTTGTACTCATTCTAGTGTTATGTATGTAACAGCACAACGTAAAGCCAGCAAAGCAGATTTAGACTTTAAAGAGCTGCACAGCTACTTTCCTGAGAGCAAAAAACACACAACAGAGGGTTTGTAAATCAACAAGTGTAGTTGTGTTCCTGTGGCCAGATGGTTACTGACAACAGCAATAGCAGTGTTGTTTCCTGGTTGGCATTTTAAGCAGGTGTGAGAGTGAGATGTGTTTTTATAATCTGATTGTTCAAGCTGCTCTACGATCACTCTAAATTAACATATACAAGGAGAACGAATTAAGAAAATATGAGGTAAACCGCCTGTGGAAACAGAGTTCACTTGAGATGCAAGACAAAGGTCATAAAAATCAGACAGACAGTGAAGTGGAGTATAACACTCAGTTCTATGTGTCCATCATGAAAGAAGCGATGAGCTCTATATAAAACCATATGCTTAGATAAGACTGAAGTAAGACTGCAGAGTCTCAGTGAACTGAATCCAGAAAAAGGACCAATATAGTCAAATTACTGCACGAATATAAACACACTGGCCTGAACTGAGGCGGGCTGCTATAAATACATGTGCACACACACTGAAACATATTAAGCCCTTAAACACGGCCCATAAAAATGGGCCAATATTGTTCTAAATCGAATTCCTCACTGTAAACCGTCTTGTCGTACTCGTGTCAGGAGACTAATCAAACATGCAGCAAGACGGATGTTTGCCGTTACACTTTGCTGCACAAACATATATAGTGGATGTGTCTTCAGACTTGAAGAGGCACAGTGGAGCCTCAGTTATTGGAAGCACTCAGAAGAAGGCCGTTATACTGGGATAAAAAACAAATAAAACACTGAAAATGTAATTCCAGAAGGAAACCCGTCGACACACAATTTGAATTGTCCTGCACGGCCTGAGGGTTCATAGCTAAACTGAATCTCACTTGATACACCACAGAGAACAATTAATCCCAATAACAAAGCATTTTGCTCACTTAGGCATGCATTTAAGCATTTTACTTTTGTCTATAATGTGCTAATGAGGGATAATGCCTTTTTATGCCGTGCATCTGTGTACGTGCCTTTGTGAATACATTAATTTTGGCTACAGGGCACACAGATGTAAATTGAGAGCGCCTTTATCTCACACGCTCAACAGGGACTCAAACCCGAGCAGCGCCGCTGCCGAGATAGAGTGAAAAGAAAGAGATGTACAGGCAGAAGTGAATGAAGAGCCAAGTATCACGTTAATAATTGAAGTCAAGGTGTCGGCTTCTTTTAGCCCAGGGCGCTGTCCGACAAGAAAAACCCCACTTTCTTCTCTCCTGCTCTCTTCATGTCACCGTCTCTCTCCGTCTCCTCTCTCACGCTCTCTGGACAATCAGAGATGCTAATAATTTAAGTACAAAGCTGCTGAAATGGACTCGCTGACTCATACATGCTCTGATTTTGACCCGTTCTGTCCTGCGGTGCACGAACACTCATGTGTTGCTGCCGTCTTACTCCTCGTCTACGATGCAGCCGGTATCCATCAGCCTCGTGTCCTGTGGGTTACTTTCAGGACACTGAGTGCAGTACTTCAAATCGTGCATTTCGCTCTACATTTTGTGCATTTCTTGCAGCGTATTGCAAGTCCATTGTAAATCTTTCCTTTCCTCACTGCTCGAGACATTTATCACTCAAACTCTCCTCCGCTCCCTCTGCAGCTCAGGTCAGGGGTGTATTTCTCTGACATTCTATAAAAGAGCATTGGTCTGCCATGGGCACATTACAAATCCTCCCTGCCCGGCCAGCTACTGTGGCCTTACAGAGAACAATATCTCACATCTCGAAAAACACACTTTTCTTTCCAGGAAATCAGATAAACAAACCAATTTCCCCACTGACACCCATGCATTTTCAGTAATGTCAAAACGGCTCCTGGATGGCTTTCAGAGGTCGTAAAACTCTCCGAGCACGTTGTGGAAAGTGAAAAATTGAGATGGAAACAAAAAAAGCCAACAGCCCGAGATGTGGAGTAACACCTTCTCACCTGACCATGCTGATATGTTGCTCTCCAAATGTAAAAGGGATTAGGGTACGAAAACATTTGTTTAAAAAAGAAAAAATGTTTCAGCATTTAATTTTCGGAAAGTGAAAGCGTGTTATTGTGATGTCCACACATTTCGCTGTCTGCGGCTTGACTAAACAGGTTTTATTGAACAATTGGGAGATAACTAGACTCGTGAACTGCAGGGGGGAATAAAAAGTGTGCATTTGTCACACCGGATTTGTCACAGTGCCTTGCAATTTATCACGGAGATGAATATCACATGCACCATTGTGAATTATATAGGACATACAGAAATTGCTCTCTTTGGCTAAAAGGAGAACTTAGTTTCTCTGTATTTATCCAAAGGGCTCAACTCCTGAAGCTGCTCCTGTATTCATCATTTCTTCCAGGTTACAAAAACACACTCAAATTTCTCCCATTCATTTCAAATGATTACAGCTTTAATTGCCTGTTTTGCATGTTGCCAGTCTGCTGACTTTTAAAAAGTCGATTCATTGATTCTTTTCTGGGGCCCCATGCTGTAAAAACAGACAAATCATGTTTCAAAGCTGTTATTGTGTGTTTGCCTCTTTACACTCCCAGCGGGTGCAGAGCAACATTACCATTCATTTCGACTTGTGCTTTTTGCTACCTGACAAAAGTCAGTCGATACTTACAGCACTTAGTAGGTAGTTGGCCTCCGCTAACTTTTGCAGAATATACTTTCTTTTAGCAGTGATTTACTTAAAGCTCCATATGTTCACCAACTAGTCGCTGACTTGAAGCTGGCCAGAAAACCAAGACAACAAACGGAAGGAGTTTAAATCCCTCTGCACAGCTGGAGGGAAATGCAGAGCTTGATGATGTCTCTGAGGGTCTGTTACTGCGGGCGAACCCTTTCTCATTAAAAACATTTGATCAGTTTCTGTCATATAAATCATAAAGTGCAGCTTAAAGGAGACATATTATGATCAATTTCAGGGTCATGATTTTATTTTGGGTTACCAGTAGAAAACATGCTGCAGTGCAGAAGAGTCACTTCCTCATATTGTCCAGAGGTCCAGCTCTGTATTCCCCCTCTGCCCGTCTTAGCTCCTGTCTCTTTTAACCACCCCTCCCTGATACCCAGTCTCCTCTGATTGGTCAGCTCTCACATGCCTAAGCCAGCACTGCAAAACAACAACAGAGCAGCTGTGCTAAATCAATCCTGACGTGCCAAAAGAGCTGCTAATGTAAATGATTTGTGACATCACAATACGTTAAAGTCACAGAAATAAAGCCGAGACAAGTGACGAGATGTTTAAGGAACAGTGTTTTCTGTGGGAGAGAGGAGTTGCTGTTGGTGAATCAAACACTGAAGGAAAAGGGAATTAAAAGATCTAGTGAGGAGGATTTAATGGCATCTGACGGAGAGGTAGCAGACTGCAACCAACTGAATAGCCCTCCCTTTATCCTCCCTTTGGTGGGAGCTAAATATGCAAAAGTTGCAACTGCTGAAACATGACAGACACTCACTGGACGAGGACCCTTCTCCTACAATAACACAGTGATTCTTAGTTTCACATGATTATTCACTTACAAAACACAACTATGAACGTCTTATTTCCATTTGTGCTAAAAGAGCTCATTAAATCCTAACCAGCAGGCCTTGAAGTGACTGATTTGCTTTGTTGTTCAAAGGCACTGCAAAACAAAAGAAAACAGATCATGTTATACATTCTGACTGTGTTTTATTTGTTTAATCTTTCATCAATATAACATTGGTTGTCCTTTGTTTTTAAAGAAGAGCTATTATCCTTTTTTCTTGTTTCCCCCTTTCCTTCAGTGAGTTTTAGGTTCTTCTGCATGTAAAAGGTCTTAAAAGTTAAAAAGGTCAAAGTCTGCAGACCAAGTTCCTCTCTGCCACAGAAAACACAGCTCCTGAAACGCCTCGCCTCCTTCTAACAGTAACAGTAACCCAAACTCAAATTATGAACCCTTATAATAAGCATGTCTCCTTTAATTTCATTCATATCACGATCCACATTAGCTTACAGTCCCCGCTCTCACTCGTTGGGAGTCTCATAGGCCAGAATACATCTGTTAAGCTCAGTTTCACTGCAAGATTCAAGTCTGGAAACATCCAATTGAAAATCAATTCAGCCCAGTCACATTTGTGCTGGACCCATCAGAGATTGTTCAGAAGACAAATGACTCACCGCCTCACCAATCGCTGCACTATGTTTTGCAATATGAAGTGCATTTTTAAATGTTTCAGCACCTTGCTCTTTGCTTACTTTTTAAACAAGGTGCAAAAAAATAACTTGGAGGTAAAATAACCTTCATTACTGGAGTACTTTTGACTTTCTAAGCCCCTTGAGGAGCTGTAACATGGTAATGGCCCCAATCCTGAGGCTCTTTAAGTGGACCCAAAACTAGATTCTTCACAGTTAGCTTGCTTTTGTAATAACACTGAAAACTCTCCAAGACACTCTACGAACTAACTTACCAGTAAGTTAATTTCACTTTGCAGACTCCTCCAGCAAGCCTCATTCATCTCCCCTTTCCCCTCACTAACCTTTGACCTCCTCCTTTAGTTCTGCTTGTTTATGCTCTTTGTGTATGGAGTCAAAGGAGACAACACACACACACACACACACACACTTGAAGCTAATGTATGGAGAAGTAACGGCGAGACCTGTAGGAAGCACAAAGGCAGAAAATGACAGCGATATCTGAACTCCAGCTGATAGTGCACCAATTAGAGTAGGAGCGGAGCAGACAGAGAGGCAAAGCACAGAGAGGTAAAGAGAGCAGGAAAGAGAAGGAGACAGAATAACAGAGAGACGAGGGGAGAAGAGAATATAAGTGCAGTGTTAATGTTTGAAGTGGAGGCAGGGAGAGCGGCTGCAGGTGAGACGAGAGGTGAGCCGAGAAGCAAGAGAAGGAAGTTTGTTTGCCCGTAATTGTTTTCGACAAACAAAACCTGATGCTTCAAAAAACTAAACAAAAAAAACAGTTGCCCCATCATGAATACTCGACGCTGTCTGAGCTTTGTGAGGGGAATATTATAAGACATGCTAACACTCACATCCAATATCAAAAAGGATTTCAGTTTTTCTTCCGAGGAAAGTTTTGACGAACGGAACTAAAATCCCACTTTCACTAACACTTTGAATCATTTGACACACACACACAAAAAAAAAAACTGTTGCGAGCTTGACAGCTCCCATCGCTAGTTTTAGTGACTCACTGTCTCAGAAGCATCTTCCTACTTTTTCCTTCCATGGCTAAATGTGTAAGTGGGTTGACTCCCAAGGAATTTGGTGACAGTTTACGGGCAGCCATGAATGAAACCTGGCCATCTTCTGAGTTTAATTACTGATGTCCTTCAAAACTGGGTGTCTGGCTGTCTCGGTGGACTCGGATGCATGTTTGAAACTTGTAACTGCAACGTGCCGACTTAAGATCTGGTCTGGGGAAGCTGTCGGCAGCCCCCTGAGCCACGATGTTCACCACCATTTCAATTACAACACTGATCCTCTATTTCGTTTCAGCTGGGAAAACAGTCTTATTTATAACATTTACAAACACTCTGAGCTTACCGGGACAGACATTAATTATCATTACACTTATTAGCATTTAATAAGAGCTGGCTTTAATATCAGTCTTAAAGAAGAAATCCCTTTTAAATTGCAACTTCTTGTCAGGCAAAATTAAATCCAAGCTTCCAGTGGGATAGGATTGGAAGAAAAAAGAATTTGTGGGTCAAGGAAATTTGTTCGGGTGCAAAGAGAACAAAGGAAGTGTTTGTATGCAGCGCAGGGAGCAGATAACATGGAGGCAGCCATGGAAATGACTAACAGGCTTACGTCTCACAACTCTCACCTCCAAACATACAAAAAAACTCATGCTTTGAAAAACTGCCACTCAATCCTGATGAATGTGTGTAAAAAGAAAACCCTGATGCTAGCCTTCAATAATGGAATACATTTCAGCACGACTGAATCTGGACTGCATTAAATATCGCTCCAGTGAAAAGAGCTTGAATACGGACTAGTTTTACTGGTGTGTCCATTGAGACTTCATGTGTAACTGCAGCAGAACCAGCTGTCCTGCAGAATCAGACCCACAGAGGACCCGTCTTCAGAGGCGGAGATAAACTGGCTGCATGTCAGTGATTTAAGTCCAACCAATATCACAAAGTCAGTCAATAGATGGGAGCCAATGTTGACCACGTGGGATTCAACCTCTTGTTAGAATCAGAAATCAGTATATGGATGAGAACAACATTGAGGTGATTCCATTTGATGTTTCGCAGGACCTTTACAATCAGCTAACCTGACAACAACTGAGGCCTTAACAGCCGTCAGGAGGTGTGTTGTCCTGTTGTTACCTGTTAGTCTGGAAGTCAAGACGATCTAAAAGTCTGGAGAGGTTCTGCTCAGGTACGCACTCCACATCACACATATAAAAAGGATCTAATTCATCACACCGACTCTGTAACTCTTACATATATGAGAAGAATTATCATCTCTCAGACTTCAAGGAGGAGAATTTCCCTTAAAACCATCAGCTGGTTCTTCTGCACATATTGGGCATTTTTGTACATACATGCACCTAATTTATCCTTTTGTGCCTCCTGTGGATCATCAGTCCTTGTCTAGTGGATTATTCAAGACTCCAAAAGTTGACACTATTGGCTATTAGCAAGAGGAGCCTTATATTGATGTACTTCTATATTGAACTCCAATTACAGCTGATTGCAGGACCGATGCCTGTGACGGATCATTACAGAGCCCTCCCAACACCTCACCACCAAACAGCTCCGCTCCTTTGTTTCAGATCATTACTGGAGACCTCCCCCTGTGAATTAACGGCTGCACTGGCCTGGTTACAAACACCTTCAGCCGTTCCCACTTGTGAACAATACGGTGGCGGCCTGTTAGTCCCGCTTTAATTAAAAGTCGACGCCAGTCTTCTCTGACCCTCCGTATGTCGTTTGGACAAGCCAGAAACAAGAGAGCAGCGATCACTGTGGTTTAATTAACAGAGATTGAGCTGGAGGTGCTCTGTTGTAGTTTGTCTTTGTTTTCATGTCCTAGATGTCCAACCTGAGCCATGACATCTACACACACATGACAGACACTCTATCTCAAGGAAATGTGAGATGATCGTGTGAACATCCAGGCTGTAACACTCGAGCAGTGTCAGCCCGACTCCGCCACGTTTTGCTGATTCTGCATCATCTGTGGCCGTTCCTGACATGTGCTCATCCAAAGTTTGTCTGGCAGTCCACAATCCAAAATACAAGCGCTCCGTCCCTCTCCTTCTGTTTCAATTTTCCTCCTATCCTTTCAATTTCACCTTCATTTCCTGTCTCTATACAGGCTCCTTTTTTTTTCCCCATCTAACAAAAACCATTATCTACCTCGCTCTCTCTTCCTCCTGCTCTGTGTCTGAGTCCCTCGGGCCTCCCTGCCTTTATTTATCCTTCATTCTTACTTCATTTAAACTCTTCTCTTCCTCCTTTGCCCTGAGTTGGAGTGTTTATTGTTCCCTCTGCCCTCCATATTCCCATAATCACCATCGTTTTTGGCACCTTAGACCACCAATTACAGGCCGAGGCCCGAACTATGTTTGCATGCGTTTGTGTGTTTCTGCAAAACCATATTTATGAACAAGAACTAAATGCTTTGATACTCGAAAGGGGGCAACACACACACACACACACACACACACACACACACACTGCAGAGCGCGTGCACACACACACACACACACACACACACACACACACACACGCCCTCCTTTCAGCCCCTCGTTGGCTTTCATCAAAAGGCTCATTTTTTGATACCCGACTAAATTGGCTTCTCCTTTCAATCCTCTCAGTGTGTATATAAGTGTGTGTGTGTATAAGTGTGTGTGTGTGTGTGTGTGTGTGTGTGTGTGTGTGTGTGTGCACACTCCAGACGGAGGTATAATGACCCTAATGAGCAATAGAGGATCTCTGCTTCTCTCCGTTTTTTTTCCTTCTTTTCATTTTCTCCCTTCTTCTCGCTCCCTGAATTTTCTATCAATTATCCCCCATTCTGCCTTCCCTCAGCTCCTCCTCTGAACACTCTCTAATTTTCCTCCCCGTTCGTATTCTCCTTGCCTCTCCTCTCATTTCCACTCCTTCCCTCCGTCTCCTTTCATTTCCCCTCCGCTCCTGTCCTTTTTCGTACGTCTCCTCTCGGTTCCTCACCTGCCATCTCCTTCGCTTGAATCCTCTCCTTCCCTTCTCAAATCTCTCTTTTCTTTCCCTCCTCCTACCGCATATTCTCTTATTACGCATCCTCTAATTTCCTCCTTACATATCTGCCCCCCCTTCCTCTTCAAAATGAAAAAAATATATGAAAAGACACAGCTCTAAGTGTGCAGCTGCTAGATAAGGTGAGCCTGAAATGCTCATGTTTTGTGTGACACACTAAGTGGAGATGTAAACACGCACACACACAATCAGACTTGAGAACAAATACATGGGCACAGACACCTGCCCTCACACACACACACACACACACACACACACACAAACACAAACACACACACACACCTCACTCTTCTCTCTCATGCAGTTTTAAACATCAGTGCAACCATTAGAGTCAGTGGCAACCAGATGTCTGTGACGGCACTACAAGCTGTTTGGGGCTTTGGAGGTGGAACGGGTGATCTCACACACACACACACACACACACACCTGACACACACACACACACACACACACACGTGACACACACACACACACCTGACACACACACACACACCTGACACACAAGGTATCCAGATTTAGATGGACTTCCAGCCGAGCCACATACTGGTCCATGAAAGTACAAGATGTCTCATGTTCCAGATGTCAGAGCCGACATGGTTGAGAAGAGTGACGCCTCAGCTCGAGCTGCGTCACCAGAGAACACACTCCAACATGACATGCACGCCCGTCCAGGATAAATCTTAATCAAAGTTTCATCATCTGTGGGAAAACCTGTTGAATTTAAGGTTTAAATATAGAAAGCTGCACTCAAACAGCTTAAAATACCTCGAAGGTTCTGTTGAAACAAGACTTCTTCTCCATTAAGTATGTTGGAGTTGTATTTAAAAACCTTCAAATATTAATCTAACAATCTAAAATTATCAGCAGACTGTTCAGTGATGACAGTTTTGTCGTAGATGTCTTGTGCTGCTGACATACTGAAGTTAGCATGCTAACCAGCTAGCGCCAGCCCATCCTGGTGCAGCATTCCTGTGCTGGTGGTGTAAATAACAACACTCGTCTGGTGAACGGACGGTGGAGATATCCACGGTCCCCAGAGAGGAATCCGACTGATCCCCTGACTTCAGCTCTTCTGTGTGGCCGACTAAAGATGCACAGATTGTTCAGTCAGAGACCAGAATCAGACACAAAGATCTGATGCTGCCAACCCAACCGGACCACCAGCCTGAACCCAAAATACATATAAAATATCTTCTGTTATTTGACTAATTTATGTGCACTCGTATGATTTCGGCTCAGCGTGAGAGTCTTCACTGGGTTTTGTGGTGAAGACTTTGGACCGCTTGTGTGTCTGATCAAACACGTCTCCCTGAGTCAAATGTCAGAGGCAAAGTTATGTGGATTTTTCCCCAGTGTGCCTTACGTTGCTCCTGCTAGTGCAGTATTAAAGGAATGCATTTTTTTCTTTTCTTTTTTTTTTACAAAATAATTTCTGTCTGCACCTGGCACTTATTGCCCTGCGGCTGATGCCTTGGCCATTGCTCCGGCTCATCTCCTCTCTCTCCCTCCTGGCTCGCCTCAAAGTTCAAACTATCTTTCAACTTCCATCAGCGCTGCCAAGTCACTCACTATCTACCTCACGGTGACGGCGCCAAACATTACTAGAGGCTACACCGATTCCTCACCTCACCCCGGGAGTACTTCCTCTCTCGTTCCACAAACTTTTGAAAAATTACAGTTTCCTCCAGATCTTTGAACGACCTGTTGCTCTCGCGTCTTCTATATTGCGACACACAAATCAAACTGGAACAGCAAAACCTGCTTAATGCTTCATTCAGTTACGTTACATTGATTACAAAATATTAAACGCGATCACTCAGAGAGCTGCACTGATCCTGGCTTAATTAACAGCCCACACTTGTAGTGCATCCAAGCCTCCCTGATCAATATTCATGTATGAACCATTGAGGGTATTTATATAACGAGTGTGCTACATAAGAGATGATTACAACACATTAAAGGGTCTCATCAGCTCTTCATACAAATATCTATAAATAACCCTTGTGTATGTATGAATATGTTGATTATTCTGGACTTTGAAAACTGGCACACAGGCTCTGAAAATCAACAGGAAGTGTGGAAAGGCATTATGGGGGGTTTGTAAACAGAATATTCTAACATGCAGCAAATCATTAGGAGCTTAAAGGACACCGATGATGTTTTTTGTATTTTTCTTTTCCTCCAGTGTGTTATATAGGTTTCTGGTGCATGTGAGAGGACTTAAAGTTTTAGAAAGGGAGCTCTTCTTTCCCACAGAAACGCAGCTCCTTGAACACCTCTTCAGTAGTCCCGCCTTTAATTCTGTTACTTCATGACATCACACTATGCTAGCACGTCACATTATTGCATCATTTCAGCCTAGCAGTTAGTTTGGCATGCACGAATTGATTTAGCACAGCTGCTCTGTTGTTGTTAGCAGTGCTGGCTCGGGCGTGTTTGAGCTGACCAATCAGTGGAGACGGGGCACTCAGAAGGAGGGCCTTAAAGGGACAGTACAAGAAAACTGATGTGTTTTTTTTAGCATTAGAGCATGTGAACCTATTCTAGTAGCAACCTGAAGTAAAATTATGAATCTGAAAATGAGTATAATGTGTCACCTTAGATAAAAGACTTGATGTTAATAGCCAGTTGTTGTTTTCTAGAGCATCAAAATAAACTACAGTATAAGCGTTAAGGTCAACGGACACAGTTAATGTGTATGTAAGGTTTCTCCTTAAATTGTATCTCGCATTGCTTAATGGTTTTATCCCAATAATAAAATTTCACAGCGTCGTGAAAAAGTTCACATTATTCTTTGGCATGTAATTAACAGGAACAAAGTTTTGACAGGGTGAAAATGATTTTGAATTCACAACAAGATACCTCAAAGCACAAGATGTCAATTAACACCAACGTGGCAAAAAGGATGTGCAGTTTCCTGTTAACTGCACTCTGCATTTACAGTTTGAAAATACTTCCCGTGCAAACACTCATGGCTTGTGAAATCCTCCGGCTGACGCTGGATTTTCTATATTATACTTAATTAAAGGCAAGAACAGCTGGAGACACAGGCAGCTAGTCTCTTTTGATTACAGTGCGCCTCACTGCAAATCAACCGAAGCTACGGTGAAATTATATACCATCAACACACGAGTCGAGTCAAAGAATATTCTCTCATTGCATGTACTTTTCACCAGCTAAAAATCAATATTACAGCAGTATCTGGACCTAGAGGTCATGATACACTTCGACATGTGGTGGACGATTTCCATTATTAAAGTTGCAATCCACACAAATATGAAGCTGGGCTGAAGATTGGAGGCTGCTGCACGATCCTGCTGCATTATGAACCATGTGAACACACAACGCATAAATAGTTTAGGCGTGAAATGTTATAGGACATGTGACGTCACTTCACCTCAGACTACCCTCCGATCTCTGAGTCTAATTCTCTCACACGTAACATGGGAATGTTAACACTCACAAAGTTGAGGTGACATGTGGTTTGTAAAAAGTACTTCAGCCTGTTGTGGCCTGCGGGAGATGCGCTCATGTTGTTGTCAGCCCAAGCAGGCGGAAGTAATACCGATGTGAAACAATTAGAAAGGGAGGGAGCAGGTGACCAAGGAACTGGAGAGGCAGACAGAGTGACGGCGTGGAATGTAAATGAAGACCACAAACACACTCGCGACCAGACGGGAGGGAGGAAGTGATATTCTGGAAAACAAACATGCGATCCGTTCCCGGCGCACAGGTTTCTATTTACAACTTCTGGCATGTATGTGCACGTGGTCCGGTCCTCTCACAGGCAACCGATGACTGCCAATCATTTTTCTCTCCCTGGATCTTTGATGGCAGAGTGGAGGGAGGAGAGAGAGCACTCTGTGTGCGTTTCAGCCTCATTCTCTGTCTGTACATTGCACTGTATACAAAACACAGCGTCTGCTTCTTGCTAAGTAGGTCACTGCACCTCCACTGCTCCTTCCCTCCATCACTGCACCATCTGTACTCTCACTGCACATCTCTGCTTTTCTACCCATTTCTGCTTATTTTCAATTCCACTATAATTATTATCATTATGTAAATCTTATGCAGCCATATATAAAAGCATATATATACACAAAATGTGGCTGGCACAATGATTTTACACCAGTAAAGTTAGATTATTGATTGTTTGACCCAACGTGTGACTGCAGCTCACTGTTGTTTAAAATGTGATATTGTGCCTTTTCAGAAAATTATTTCTTCACAACAGGTTTCAGCTACATTATACTTGGGTAAATGTTGCTGAATGTCCAAGCTATATATGTGGTGGGACTTTGGTGTTATTAGTTGGACATTTTGCATGTTCTCATGGACCGAATGTGGACGGATCTCACAATTAAAATCTGAATGCAGCTTTGGAGGCGGAGCCCTGTTCATTACCTATTAAAACTGCTCACTGGAGGATGAAGCTGAAACATCTCCACTTCCCAGGTACAACATTATTCAGACCCTCCATGTTGTGACTTCCTGTTTAAAGTACAGCTAACTTGAATGGGAATAAAAAGATTTAATCGTGCAACCCCTGCAGACTTTCCGCCCAAATGGTCATTTTGCGGAAAAACATGTTGTGATATCAAAAAAATGCCAACAATCTGCTAAAATTACAGACCAACATTTGATCTGCCATCAGCGGTTTTAGTGTTCTGCTCTCTGCCAGTGCCTCCAGGCTCACTAGGCTCAGATGACTGACTGGTTATGGCACCAAATTAATAATTTGTTGTTAAAAATAATCGCCTGCATTGATTTTGATGGACTTGAGCCTCCCCTCTCTCTCTCTCTCTCAACACATTTAAGTTTCTTCACCTTTTGTTACTTGCTTCCACTAAATTTCACCACCTCACAAAGACAGGAAAGGGGTGAAGCCGCGGTTCAGTTAGAATTGGCCGGATCAAAGCAGCTGATTGGGAAAGAGAGCGTGATGGATGTCACACTCAGCCACAGGCAGCCCACTCGCCTGGGCCAGTCAGCCACGCAGCACTTGGTTATTTTAATTCAAGCGGGGGCTGGTGTTACTTAAAATTATGTATATTTTGTGTTCCATCAGGCCCAATTGTCAGACCTGCTGGGAGGAAAACTCCCCGTGCTCCAGATGGCAACTCCATTACTGGCCACATCCCAAATGAGGCCTTTTCATTCCCTCCTCAATCCTGAACTGCGTCTGTCACCTTGTTGCTTCCTTCAAATCCACTCTCACATCTTGTCCTCGTCTCCTCTCCCCTCCAACACATAACACAGCTCACAACTGTTTTATTGTCAAACCAAGCTGAACAGGCGAAGACTTTCGGGTCTCAAAGGCATTAAAAATACATGACAGACAGAGAAAGAAACAGAAAAGTTGAGGGAGGAAAAGAAAGGTGTAAGGGGAATCCACAAAGATGACGGAGGTGGAGCGCAGTGCAGCCTAGTCAAACACAAACAGTCGGAGCCAGAGTAGCTAAAGTTGATGAAAAATGTGGCAGGAGACTAAAAGAAGGGAGAACATGGACCCGACAGAAAGTGAGGGAAGAATGCAGATTGTAAGTATGATAGAAAGAGGAAAGTAAAAACTGAGGAGTGACATGCAGAGGTCAAGTCAAGGGACTGTAAGATGTGAAAAAGATACCGAGAATTATAGAAAAAGAAAGTAGCTGTGATAGAGGATGACGACACAGGTGGGATTGGTTTCACAGTTTTGTGCACATTCAGCTGGTTTTTGGAGGAAAACGTTTGCACAGGCTGTTAAACTGGTTGCCATCCCTTTCATTAGCTGAAAGCACCCAGTGGGATGGAGCAAGTGGGAAAATCAGAGTGAGAGCAAAGTTCAGAGGCGGGAAGCTGCTTCGATCCTGCCTGAAGAATTATCAAGGGTTTCCAGCCAAAAGCCTCCAGATCCATATATTTAATAGTACTTTAATACCCACACTTGTGTTTCCCTCAGTAGTATGATGTTGGAAAAGGAGTGAGTGTGAAGAAAAGGCAGGCAGGAGGCAACAGCTGATGAAAAATGAAGCAACGTACCAAAATACAGGAAGAGAAAATGTGAATCATCGGCAGAGAAACGCTGGAAATTACCACTAACTGCTGCTGCTGTTAGCTCGTAGCTATTAAGTTCTTACACATTGGACCTTTAAATGTTCCAAGTGTATACATAATTTAACCAAATGTGGAGAAAATCTTGCCGTTCAAGAACAATTTTGTATCCTTGTTCCTGCGTTTCTACTTCACCCGTCTCCACTTTTAAAATTCTCTTTATGGGCCGTTTTCCTCCACCTTGTTCCCGTCACCTCAGGTGCTGCTTCATCCCTGTTAATCCGCTCTCATCTAATTCTTTTCCTCACCACGTCCCTCATCCACCACCGCTTGGTCAGTTCTAACCGTCACTTTGCCATTTGCCTCTATTTCACCTCGACCTTCCTCCTCCATCTCTCGTACATCCTCTTCAGCCTGAGCTCCACCTCCTCTCCTCCACCTCGACCCTCTCCACCGGCTCTCAGTGAACATCTGTACTCTCTCTACAGTTTCTCCTCCTCCTGGCAACACATAAATAACATTTCCCAACTCAAATAAAAACACACTTTAGTCCATCCTCTCTGCTCTGATCCAAAACTGGGATTTTTCTATCCTCTCTCCACCCATCGCAAACCGGTTTTCCATATCTGCCCTCTTTAAAAAAAAAAGATTTGGAAGCTGCATGTCCACTTGAAATTGGATGACGCTACACATACATACACAAATGTGCAGACCATTCTATGCATGAGTGCACAGGCTTAGAGAATTAATTTTCAATTTGTGTAATTTTGCTCATGACCTCTCTGTCTGTCACAAATACCCACACACACTACAAAGAGAGGTAAATTAATGAGCACCATTTTTATCAGTGAAACTAATGAATTAGCCTGTGAGGGATAATAGGAAACTGGATATGGGTGATTGTGCGTCTGCAGTGATGTTAATGTGCCTGTGTATGTAGGCATGTCCTTGTGCGCAAGTCTCTTTTTTTTTTCCGACAACAAGGACAAAAGCACTTTGATCATTATGCCGAAGCCTTGATCTACCACTGCAGTAATGTATCATGCATCACAGACTTCCTCCTCGCTATCATTGCCTTCTTACTTTACCGACTCTACGTCTTCATGTCTCGCCCTAATCAAAAATGCAACCAGATCTGTCCAGAAGCGCAACTGTGCACATCTGCGAGAAGACAACACAGTTTTCATCTCCCAATCCGGTTCCGCGTGTCGTTTCATGTCAGGTTTGGTCTCGTACGCCTGCTCCGACGCAGACAATCACATGAATATTGTAAGATGTATACTGTGCATATGTTGTCATGTCACCCACGTCCTTTTATCACGTGTACATGAGCACGAGAGAAACCGCTGCGACAGTCTCGTCCATCGTTCTGTTTGGTTTTATTCATAAGCAGCTTTACATGTACTTCATTATAGACAGTTTGCAAGTGGACAGAAGAAACAAACTAACTTTTGTTTAAAAAGAAAGTGGATGAGAATTATTAATAACATCACTTCACCTCATGATAACACATTCATTTTGATCACACTCAAAGTAATGGAAAGTTGGAGTTATTTACCTGGAGGCTTGTACCAAGGTTTATTCTTTTAAATTCTTCAGTGGTTAAATTATTAATCACAACAGTAAATATAATTCATTATGAAATAGTTCATGAGCAGCGAGGAATTATGCAACACAATATGACGTAAAGGTTGCATTGTTGCAGAGTTTCAGTTTGAGTAAACTTGGTAGAGATGCAGAAGTTTCTGAGCGGCTAACGTGCCGAGGTGGTCAGCAGTAAAACTAGAAATGAGAGAAATGCCTCTTCACTGCCTCCAGGTGCACTCAGCACTCAGACAGGCTCTGATATCTCTGCTCAGCACCTCAACATCAAAGACCAACATCAAACATGAGCTTTACTCTGGATGGACAGACTTCTGCCCTGCATGGAGTCCAGAAATCATCAATAAAGTCAAATTGTTGTTTTGTTCAACTACAACAATGGTTAACACTCCTCATGTTCCAGCAGAGGAGACAAACAGAGGAGTGATAACTTCTTGATAATGTTTCCAGCAAACTGAACTTGGCATTTAAGAAAGCCAGCGACCGTCATTAGACTGCAGTACTGCAGGACACCAGGAGATACCATCTCCATCAGAATACAGGGTGTTTGTTGGTGTGTGCATTTTAAAAATGTGATGTACTTTCTAACAGTTTGGCTCCAAATCTCTCAAGTGTCCTCATTATCTTCCCTTCCTCCCGCCTTATCTCACTTCTGTCTTGTAACCAGTGAATTTTGATGGGCCACATGCAGAGCCATGACACCATTACCCCCTCTTAGCTTCTTCGAGACTTATTTAATCTTGTCCAAGTCCTTTCTGTTCTTCCCTCCATTAGTCCCTCCATGTCTTTATGTCAAGCAATGAGATTGTCACTGCCAGGAGTATTAGTATTAAACTCCAAAATTATGTGTGGATTTAAATCCCTGACAACACAGTTGTCCTCATTACCCTACCTCCCCGTATCCCATCCATTATTCATCCATCCCTCTTTCCATTTTCTGCAAGCGACCGTAGTGTTTGTTGTTGCCATGAGTGTTGCTTTGAAATTCTAAATCTGTTGTTTAGCTTGCAGTCCCTGTCCGTACGTTCATTTTAGAAGCATGTTTTGGATCAGCTGACTGGCGAAAAAGAGTAAATAGAGCCTCTCTGGCCCCGGAGCCCAGACTCATTAAAACATAATACTCATGTTACGGGAGGAACAAAACTGAACACACCCTGGGAGCAAGCTCCGTTAATACACGCTGCAGCTCTTATGTGACACCCCATCTAAATCAATGTTGACTCTCAACCAGGGGGCAGAGCTCATAAAAACACACTAGTGTTTGTCATGGGGATCCAAAGTAGTGCACGTCTGAACGCCTGGTTCTAGGCCAATTAAAAATATACTCTTATTAAGACTCCAATTGAGTCAGATTAGTCTGCGACGGCTCCTGGCACAGGTCAAATGAGGACAAACCTAAATCAGGGCGGGCGCACTGACCTTGGCACTAAGGTTTAAGAGTCTGACGCGTCCATATGCTCAATGAACAGAGTGTGTGTGTGCTCTTAAAGGCAGCACACAAGGAAGAGCAACACATGCTAGTTCCATCAAACGGAAGCTTGACCCCAGATATGGTGACCTCCATAATGCATGTCCATTAAGATCACTGCATCAACTGTGGGGGAGTTTACAGTAAGAACCAATTCACTGCACCAAAGAACAGGTTCAGTTCAGTTTGTGTGTCTCTGAACGCACACAGTTGTGCAACTTTGGTTTCCAAAGGCCATAAAACGAAGGTCTGAAAATTAATAATGTGATTGTTTTTGCACCTCAGTGTAGTCGGCAGCATCCCAATTAGCTGCTCGTACGATTTAATGCAGCTCTCCAACCACCTCACACAAAGTATTCCTCTGGCACCTTTGGTGTCAACTGCTGCGCGAGTTTTCTGTAAATACTACCCACAAGAAACAGATTACCCCCAAAACTTAAAAAGCTATTATGATAGAGGACGCGTGGTTAACAGTCACACACAGACAACAGAACACTGACCTCAATTAAACACATAAGACAGTGAAAGATAACATTTGATGCTGTGATGATTCTCGTCGTTAAGTCACTGTGCTGATCAGTGGTAGTGTTTTTGGTGGTGGTGTTCAGGGCTCTTTTCAGTTTGTGAAGCAGTGTGTTCCAGTTAAACAGCAGTGTTTAGTTGCTCTAAATGTCTTAAAACATCTGGTGCCTCCTCTGAAATAAACGGGCATTAAGTTGGGACACAAATCGATGCAGTCTCGACACCCCGAGGCTCAGAATCTTTAGAATATATTTGTATTCATCTTATATTGGGACCCAAACTGAGCAAATGTATTCTCCGGCACCCCGGGGCTCAGACTGATTAAAACATATTAGTACTATTATGTGGGGCAGCAGCATAAACAGGCCCCGGATCCCTCCAGAACGTCTGCCCACGGTTCTCTTCTTCCCGTCCTGTCGCCCAACCTCCGTTCACTCCGTGCCAGCAGGGGAAAATGGCTGCTTGTTGACACGTGCATTAGCCTGACATAATGACAAACATCCACTTTGGCTTCCAGTCCCTCCCAGAAGCTCCAGATCATCCTCATTATCATCCTCTCCCCCTCTTCCTCGTTTGTCTGTCTGCCAGCGGGTGAAGATGGTGTTACAGTTCTGCCACGTGTCTGTTCCGACACCGGTAGAACTTCTGTCACGTCCTTCTACCTGCCGACCATTTTCTCCTCCATCCACTCCCATCGTCCTTTTTCTCTCATCGCCATCCGTTGATTTTTTTTCTGTCCTCTCTCATTAAGCCGTGAATACAAAACATAACATCATAGTGACACTTCTTTTGGCCCTATCGAGGGTTTGCCCTGTCCTCATGCTCATTTGTGATGTCTCTAATTTTAGGCAAAGCTTTTAATCAACATTCTCCAAGAGGAGCTGAAGCACTGCTGCTTCGCCTGGAAGAACTCATCTCCGTCCTAATTCTCAGGTCTCTTCTGTCGCTCAACATTACTCTGGGTACGAGTCCTGCCATCCTCTCCCAGATCACACAGTTGTCCTCGTTTTCTGCTTTCCATCCCCGTTCTCCTCCTTCATCTTCCCCCACCAGTCTCAACTCGTTCCCTCCTCCCTTTTTTCGTTTGATATTCCAGTCCACCATTAATTCCCTGCTCATAACTGAGGTGATGGAAGTTGTTCTGCCCTTGTTAGTGCCTCTCCTCTCCTTCCTCTGCCAATATTTCTGACTCCAGCGACCTGATCCATTTCGTTGCTGGGGAACATGTTACGGCCCTGGTGAGTTTGCTTCGTGTTTGTCCTTGCTGCCACTTCTCTATCCTTCGCTTCATCCTCTTTTTACTGCTCCCAATGGTGCCTTTGTGACATTTGCACAAACTTTTCACTCGCCTCCTCTCTCTGTTTCCATTCTCCATTCACCCTTAAAATATCTCCTCAGCCTTCTGTGCCATCTCTGACTTCCTCTCCTCTTCCTCACAAGCGCTTTGCGGTAACAAACATGCCCACAAATGTTGTTTCTTTCACCTCATTCCATGGTTCCCCCTCTACACTGTTAACATCATTTTTACTCTGCGACTTGCAAGTCACTAAACCCTCTCACCTCCTTCCTTTAATTCATCACAGTTCATTTTTCTATCGATTTGGCTCCATAAATCTCTTGATCCTCAATTCCAGTTAATAAAAATGTTTCACTGGAAAATGTCCTGGCCACAGACTGACACCAGCCAGAGAGTAAATTTTAAAATTGATGCTTTGAATGCTAACTTTATGTGTCACTGTGTCTTGTGCGATACTGACCTCAAACTGAAGAAAAAGAATGTTATTCCTCAAACATTACAGTCCAAAGACCTCAATATTTATGTCTTAACAATCGCACACTTACTTTAATAGCTTGGCCGTGGTGACTGCAGCCACAGGGAGATACCACCGAATGGATTTAGCCTCAAAAACCTGAAATTGAACACTTGATGTTCACTTGACCTTTCACTGCTCTTTCCTTTCCAATCTGCTGTCCTTCTCTTCTCTTAAGAAAATGGCAAGCGAGAAACCAAAGTAAACTCAGAGCGGGATAGAACCGGCACATCAACAGGATGATGAAGACGTGCACTTCTGGCTATTCAAATGGAAGGATGTCACTGGAGTTAGAATATCTTTGGGTTTCAGGCTGGTCAGACAGAACAACACATCCAAAGTCTCTTACAATCCCTCCAAAAGATGCTTTGCCATGCAGGCTCTGTCTCAATTTCCACCAACTCTCTTCTCCTCCCTGCCTTCTCATCTGTTCTGCATATTTTCCATCTCATCCCTCCGTTCCTCACTAACCTCTCCGCCTTTCATTCCAATCACACAAAATAACCGGCCATTTGCAAACCATTCCGTTAATCCTCCAACTCCAGTCATCCGTCCCCACTTCTTTTACTTTCTCTCTCAACCTCGTCTCCCATCAACTACGCTTACGTACTACTAATTTGAGAATCTTAGATATGCTGGAGAAAAAATAATTGGGGCACCGGCAGCAAGGTTTATTTTTCTTTTTGCAATCCAGGAAGTGCGACACTCTTGTACTGGGAACAGTCAGCTGGATAGTTGAGCATAGAAGTGACAGGAGTCAGGTCTCTTTTTTGATATTTCATCCCTCTTCAATCCTTCATCACCATCTTGCAGGTTTTTCTCAAAGCCCTTATTTCTTTCTGAGGAGCGAGGAGACATATAAATACTCCATCCATACATCTGGCATCTGGCCGACTCTTTTCATGAGGCGGCAAAGAAAAAGGACGTCTCAAGTCTCTCAAAGAACATTTCCTCTTATCCTCACGGTTTCAGCTAAGCTTCCCTCCATTTCTCCATGCATCCTTGTTGAGAGGGAGATGGTATGTTCTGTAAAACCACAGTTTCACATTGGCCAATATCAGCTGATGATACTGACCCACCAACATATCAGTCAGGCTGTTATATATATAATGGCAATGAAAGAGGGGAATGACGATTATTTTATCTTCTGTGGGTGTTTTCATGCAAATGTGGATCATTAGGTCAATTTTTTGAGTGTCTGTGGTTCGCAGGATGTGCATTTTACTGTGAATCATCCAGTGTGGGCACCAGTCTGGGTCCTGACTCTGTGTTGCCCTGATCTTAAAATGGTCTCAACCCCTCACAGTCTTGGTCTTGTCTCAGCCTGCATACACTGTGAGGGGTTGAGGTCAAGTCCTGGTCTTGTCTTCATGTCTGTCCATCTTGGTCTCGTCTCTATACACTCTGGTTTTGGTCTTGACCTGTTCTCGGTTTAGACAGTCTTGACTACAACACTGACAAAAAACAAATATCTTGTGTTGCTTTGTTTATATCAGGGCCGGTTAAATATTGAAAATATAATACCTTCCATCTCACGCTCCAAGTTAGTTTACGTTTCAATAATTAATGGAGACCAGAATCTTTCCCTGACCTTCACAAAGTGCTCTGAGTTACCTAAACACAGCCATGAAAGCAATCATCGTGCTCTGGGCTCCAGAAGCAGCTACTGTACAGAAAACACATGAAATACACAGACAGTGCAGATTCATCTGACAAATAAAAATGGTAATTGGGGCAGTGTTATATTTCCACAAAACTTATGCAAATCAGCTGCACATGCATATACATTTTCATGAAATTTGAGGTCAGCTCTTCCCACCTCTATCCCTCTGTTCTACCCAAATGCTCACTCCTACACCTCCCACCACCCCACACCACCCCCACCCACCACCCACCTCCCACCACCCCACACTGCAGACTATTCCAGACAAGTCGCTAATTAACGGCATCAACGATGCCCGGTTGCCACGGGGACCGCCTGTAGCTGCCTGCGGTGCAACGGTAAACAGACAGAATGTGTCATAAATGCCAGCACACATGCACACGTGTTGTCTGTGTCCATCTCCCATACACTCACACACAAACACAGGGGCAAGAGCACACACACACACACACACAGGCCAACGCACGCAAATACTTGGCTTGTGCATTTAAAACGCACACCCAAACAAAGACAAACAAACATGAGCGCGACATCCACATGCACACACAGGCTTTGAGTGTCACAGCATCGGCTCGCCATGTCTGGGGATACGGGATGATTAATCGCACTCCGTACAGATGGCCACACTGGGGAGAGAGAGGGAGAGGAGGAAAGCTGTCCTCTCTTCTCTGAGCGTCGTTGTCTGGCAGTGCTCTCTCTCCTCCTGGTCTCTGCTGACCCTCACGACTCTCTCTCTGTCGTGTGGTAGATTTATGAGTGGCTTTCACCGATTCACCGTCCTGGCAAGGTGTCAACATGACCCACATTAACGACAGTCGGTCTTTCCATCTATTCTAAAGGTCTTTAATGAAATGCACACAGGCAATAACACTCTTTCAAGTCGGATCTAAATGCCTCAGCCCACACAACACTCGCATGCACAAACCATTAGACACGCACCTATAAATATGTGCCGTTTGCCAAAATGTGAACACAAGCACACTACATATAATTTCGCTCACACAACCCTGCTGCTGTCCCCACACCTCAGCAGCCGGAGGATCCAACCTGAGCAGGATAATGATGGTGACGGTAGCAGAGGGAGCAATGAATTGTGTTAACGCTGAGTCACCCTCGTCTGCACACTGTCATTTAGACATGAAATAGGACAAAATGCTGCCATTTAGACGCACTGTAAGACAAGACACTGCAGGTCTTCAAATGTAGGAGTGATGCTGCCGTGTTACAGGTAGAATATCTGATGAGTGGTTGTAGAAAATCTGGAGGGTTATTAGGCCATATTTCAAGATAAAACATGTTTAATAACCCGTTACCTTCCATTAGCAGCCTGCAAAAACATTCAAAAGCTTTCTAGCTAACATTACAGTTTGACTGACGTTGCATGAAAATGATAGAAAAAGCGTAAAATTAATTCTAAAGTATCTGGAGCGGCATGGTGCCATTTATCCAGACAGGATTATCAGCTAACTGTTTGACTGCATCTGGTGTGTCTTACGTCCAGGCTCTGGAATCTGTTGTGATTTTAGTTTGCTGATCAATCAGGAAGTGATGACATGATCAAAATTTGACACATTTGAGTTGTAACTATGATCCACAGGTGAACAGTAAGGAGCCGTTCTCTGGCCGTGCCCGTCTGTACTGATATTACAGGAGCGGTACGAGGTGCAGCAGCTCCCCTGCTGGACTTTAGTCACATCTTAAGTCTTACGCCATCAAATGGAGGAATTGGAATACATTACAAATGCTGGACTGGCACATAATGCAGTGAGTTGTCCTGTGCCATGTCGCCCACACTTCATCCCAGCATGAACACTACAGGCCCGAATGCTAAGCGGCAGGGGCAGACGCTGCACTGGGCTCAGACCTGAGAGCTGCAGGGCCACTGGGTTTAAAATAGAAGTACGTGCGAGCAAAACTTCCATTTCTATTGAGCTGGACACTGGTTGGAGATTTGTCTTAGCTTTGTGAAAAGCAAAAGAAAATCCTTTTCTCCACAGCCTCATGTATCGCCGCCGTCCTGCACAGCTAACGGCAGAGATGTTCCGTCACAGCGCCGCCGGGACATCCAGCTGGCTTCACTGTGGCTTTAGGCTCACATGGCACTGAGTGAACTCAGGTGTCTTGAGATTTTTGCTTTATTATAAAAATGAAAGGTCAAAGAAGAATCTTATTGAAGTGTAATGCCACCGCTGAAGTCCTTTGCCCCCTGCTGAGCTGGTTTCAAAAATGGTGTTGAGTGGGCGGCGGGGCAGCGAGAGGGAACATGTGTGCCTGCGATACAGAGAGCCATCTTGTTAGTGCCGCGCTGTGCTGGATGTTGAACCGTGGCCTTGAGAATGAAATTCATATCCTGGGGTGAAACCTTTTTTTTTTTTTTTCTTTTTATAATTCATGACATATTTTGACACCAGCCCCATTATACAGAGTCTGGAGCAGGCTACTCTTTGGTATTCACCTCAATCAATGTAATATTATAAAGAACCGTCTAAAATAGAGACATCAAGAAATGGAAACTGTAAAATGCCAAAAGGCAGAAATGAATTCATCTATTCAAACACTAAGCTTAGAAATAGTGTTTGTACCTGGGTTTCGTTTGAGTTTTAGAGACTTCTGGAGCAAGAATTAATATTAAGTCTGATTATTGTGCACCCAAAATCTTCCTAATCTTCCAAACCAAAGTAAGTAAGTTACATAGTTCCACAGAAACGAGTGATGGGGACACAGACACCATCCATCTTTTTACAAGACACTGTTCCATCAACATGATTGAGATGCCGGTATTCTAAAAAAGTAAAGAAGTTACTTCAAATGATCATTTAATACAGTTTATACCAGTACTGAACAGACGCATCTGTTAGGGTGCCCTGGTGGTGTTCAGGTTGGGGTGCGAACCAAAAGCACAACCGCTTTCTTAGTATGTCCATCTGTCTTTGCTCTTGTTTCCTTTAATCTCTAAACTATCAACTCAAAAGGAGGCATAAATTACTCCCCAAATGCTTAAAAATGTTACTTTACTTATTTTAAATTAAAATTAAAGGATCAACACGCAGTAAACATCCCAAAAACCATAAAAAAAGAGTGTTGTAAATTTAGTCTGCCGCAATATAATCTATTTCATTTCTTTTTTTCTTTTGGTTGATGTTCCAAAGTAGAAAATATGTTATTAACTGACACCACGCGGCTGAGTGTGACGTGTCTTGGCCGAGTTGCTAATTGAATGCTGGGATATTGTCACTTTGGCTTCATCCCAGGCGCCGTCGACCACATTACACCCTCATGTCATCATTCAGCGGAGACACCATCGTTCAGTTTGCACAACACTCCGCTGCACAGGCGTCGGCTGGCTTCAGCGTGACATCAGGGCACCGGACGCTGACCTACAGCCAGCCCTTTTTACAGAATGGAGAAAAATATAACTCAAACTTATTTTTTTGGGTTTCGTAAACAGGGAGAAAAAAAAAAAAAAAGTGTTTTCTGGGATCCCAGGGTCATGAAATCCATTTTGCTTCATGCACGACCCTCAGGAGTTTCAGCCGGGAGAAAATACTAAAATGTGGACAGAGGATGTTTTCCAAGGCAAGAAGGCTGTGAAATGGAAGCACATTTGTGTGAAGAGGAACGGCCACTCTGCAACCTGCCAGCCTGAAGCAGGTACATTACACCGGCGGAGGAAGGTGGAGACAAGAATGTGAGTGGGGGCTAATGGGGATAATATGGAGATGGAAAACAAATGGTGCTGCTGGGAGAAAACCTCCGGCTGTCCATGCCAGATGATTATGTGGTTTGTTTTGTTGACGTGAACTTCAACCTCTGGGAGATTTAACATTATTATGTAAACAAAGAACAAAATTACAGAATGAAAATAAACCACAAATGAAAAAGTGTTGGGAGGGAGCTAGTGTTTCTTCAGCCTATTTTTCTTTTTTTTTTTGGCTGACATCTCCTGTCATCAGGTAAGGTTCATTATCGTTCTGACATTTAAAATGCTTGATCAATTGTGCTGCCGGGGCCCGGAGAGATGAGATAATCCGACACGAGCGGGAGGGATTCGACTGCAAACAAAAACAGAAGGTGGCTCTCTCGGAGCGGCGGATCATTGACTGCACATTAACTCAGTGGAAACTGAGGAAGTGGCGCTACAGTTGAATCCGCTGTACATCTTATTAAATTAGATGTCACATTAATATGGTTGGTTTCACACGCAGCATATGGACTAGATAAGAGCCTTAGTCAAAAATCCCATTCTCGCTTAATTGCTAATGTTCCTTCTAATTTTATTTTAATTGCCTCTTATCCCGCCGATGTCCACTGACAAATGTGTCCAACCAGTCGGACGAGCTCTAATCCACCGCGGGACCGAGAGGAGGGCAGCACACGTCCTGGTCATTACGCCTGACTGATTCAGCCGGACACTGGTGATCTATGGATCAGCTGAATGGGATTCCAAAATGAATTAGATTAGGTGGCTTTTCCCAGCTTATTCTTCTTCCTCTTCTTCTTGATCTGTCATTTTCCCGTCTCCTCCCTTTGCCCTTCTCATTGATTTTCTTGTCATACCCAAGGGCAATTTACTGGTATTATCCTCCTCATATACTCCCAATAATTGGACTGATTGCTCCGTGCGCCCAGACTTCTCATAGCCTCCTTGCTTCCAAATGACCCTTCAGCCCTGCAGAATCGCTTGTACTTTCTTATTTATTTATTGAGCACACAGAAACAGTGGCCACAGTGTTTCAGCCGCCTCAAACATAATATTGCATCCATTCTGTCTGCACTCTGCTGATGACCGAGTGATTTTGTGGCTGATCTGGAGATCTGACGGTCTGCTTTTCTAAAGTGCAGCGAGTCTTATCTCCCGCTTCCACTGACCTTTAAACTCTTTATGTACCTCTTGACTCCACCGCTGCTGCTTTTATGCTCATTCTTAATTCAACACAGAGAGAGAGTCGGTGGCGGAGTCGGAGCCACTACACTGGTACATGGCCCTGCAGGGTCGGAGCGAAACATGGAGCAACGCTCGCCGTCTCCAGCAGGAAACTTCAAGTGTGCGTCCTCCGTTGTTATCATCTTAAATTTCAGCAGTTTATTCATGCACGCTTGTGATGTTTGACTGTTCACTCCATTTTAACCTCTTTCAATCCAATTTATTTTCATCTTTTTTAAATCTAATACATTTGTATCATTTGTGTTTATTGCATATTTAACATTGTGCACTGTATTTGAAATGCTCACATCAGTTTTAATCTATTTTAAATGCCTTGTTGGTTTAAGGTGTTCAACAGATTCCTCTCTGCTTCTTCCTCTGTCTGGACTTCAGGGAGACCAGACTGAAATGATGAAGTCATCACAATCAGTTTGCTTTCTGCAGTTTGGACTTTTTGGAGCCTTTATCATTTCCTCTCCTGTCTCTTCCAGCCGGTTTGTTTGTCAGCAGGATTACACAAAAAACTACCACAAAATGCAGTTGACTCATCGGCCGAGAACAGACCCCAAATAACATTTGGTACATATTCAGGTAATGGAAGGGTTTTTAGAGAATAACACACGGAACTTGATGAAAAAAATCAGACGTATTTAAATGGATTGTGTCCGTGAGTCAGTACAAATAGGGACTGCTGGGCTTGGTGGAGGTGTGCGCTCTGCAGAGGGCTGTTCAAGTTTTTTAATCGATTTGTCCAAAAACAGCATTTATTGGTCTTCAAGAACAGAAGCTGGTCCAACTCTCTGGATATGAAGTCAGGAGAGCAGACTGGAGTGAGTAGTTTGGAATCAGACTCCAAAATCGACTTTCTAACAAACATGAAGATGATGCCAGGGCTTCACCTCATCACCTGCTACACCATAATGAAATCCCCTCCACACTATCATCTACTTTGCAGCCGCACCGTCAGGCTCCAGGCTTCGGTCCACGCAAGATGAGTGTAATTGGTTTCAAGAATTATGAACAATGACTCAAAAGAAGCAATAACCTTAAAATAAGGCAGAAGAAGAAAAGAGGAAGACATTTTAAATCAGACGAGAAAGATATTCATCGACTGACATTCTTTCTCCAAAACAAACTAAAGAAACTTTCATTTTTTTACATGACTAAATAATCAAACTGACCTTTAAAGGACAACATCATTTCATGCGGTTTTACTTGTGGCGGACCCTGCCACCTTTTCAAGCATCAAACAGTGTTCTGGGACTTTATTTTCCTCTGATAACAGCTCGTTTATATACTCCTGAAAAATAAGTAGTTCTGAGTTTGTGTTATTCCCTCATTAATACTGTAAATATTAACATTATGAGTCTGCATTTCTTTTCCAATGCTGCTTGCTGCCCCTTACACAGACTTGAAATCATGCTCTCTGTGATAAAATGCACAAAGCACCATCACTCCTCCTGAGAAAAGTATTCAAGGGTTTGATCGCTTGCTCAGTTTTGGGCCTTTATTTCCAGACTATTTCTGTTCTCCTGTATCTTTTTCTTCCATCTCTGCATGCCGCTGTCTTCTTGGCCCAATAAAATAGAAACCCTGTGGGGAGTGACATTTCACAGCCCAACAGGGAGAAATAATCAAAAAGGACAAAATGTTAACTGGAACCTCCTTCCATTCTCTCCGTGTTAGTACCTGGAGCAGTCTACAAAGACCTCTCTGTTCCTGGGTCACACTTCTTTCATCCCACTTCCACCTGGCTCGACCTGCATGAACCCTGCTCTCCTCTCGCAGCCGTCTTCCTCCCGCCAAACCACCACCGAGTCTGTTCGCATCTCTCTGGTTGTTTAAAGTCGCTTTTTGGAATCACGCTTTGTCCCTCGTGCCGCGCGCCGCACTGCTTCCTGACACGCCACGCACTCGTTTTCCCCCTCACCTCATCTCACCTCACTCCTTCCCCCTCTCGTGTTTATCCCTCGCTCTCCGTCTCTGTTTTTCACTCCTGCGGGTGCTGCATCGTAAACACAACGCGTCCAGCGGCGAGTTGAAGAGCCTCTTTTTAACGCGAGCCAACTGTCACACACTAATGGGCACGCACACTTCTAGCTATGTGACCAAACCTTACAGTGAGCTGTACATCAGCAACAGAAACATCAGCTCCTGAAAGGCCCACTTGCTGGGAAACACACACACACACACACACACACACACACACACACACTCAGTGTCACTGAAAGCTGACAAGTTAGACACGTTTATTGGCACTTTAATAAAAAGTTTCATGTGTATGCCGGTAGGTCTGAAGCACTCATGTTACAGCCTCCCACACACACTGACACACACTCTCAGATAAACACTTCACACACCCCACAGTGTTTCTAGTAAACAGACCCTTCTGGGGGCATCTATCCCCCCATCACTCCTCCAAATCTCTCCATCTTTTGATGGCCCCCTTTTCTCTTTCATCTCTCGGTTTCTCTTTTGTCTCTCGCTCTGTACGTCATCGCCCCCTCACTCTCTCTCTCTTTCTTTCTCCATGTCTGTCTGTCCATTCCTTTCTTCTCTGCCTTCACTCTTCAGAGGGCTCTTCATTTCACTGGAACGATGGATGAGAGGCTGGGGCCATCTGCAAGAGCTGATAAAACCACCCTCACACACACACACACACAAACTCTCGTAGAAATACATACAGAAACAAGGAGACAAACAGGAACAGAGATGCAGATGCATCACTAAACCTGCAAACACACACACACACACACACACACACACACACACACACACACACACACACACTACAGCCTGACATACAGCAGTTATGTCGGACATATGTGCCGAAACCTCAGACATATTCTGCACGTCAAGAGGGAGAAAAAGAAAAGAAAACCGAGGGAGAGACAAGATGAAAGGAGATGGCAAAAAAAAAAAGTGTAAAATTAACTAGATGAGAGCTGGAATAAAGATGAGCAGGGAAGGAGTGGAGGAAGCGCGGGGGTGAGGGGGGGCAGAAGAGATGGAAGGCGGCGAAGAAGTGTGGGTGATGAAGATGCAGGGAGGAGGAGGAGAAGGAGGAGGAGAGGCGAGAAGAAAACGAGGCATGGACACGAACAGCCTGCAGGACAGATTATGTGGAGGGAATCTGAGAGATGAGGACAGATGAGGGGTCGGTCAGCAGGCTGGAAAATGACTGAATTATGCTAAAAAAACATAAGAATAACTTCCTGACACTGGCATACATGATGGAACTAACTGCTTGGGTGTCTGTGGGAGCTAAATCTGAACGACGCTCATTAGCAGTATATACATTAATAATTAAGCTGAGTATTATTGAAAGTCCTGCGTGTTGAGGCCATTCACAGTCTCGTATCTGTCTAACTGGCCCAACATGAGGGCTCACACTCAATTAGTTCACAGCAATTCTCCTTTCCAGTGATCACAAAGACCACCGACTGATGTGCGAGCCGCTGCACTGACAGACACGTCCCGGCGTTATAATACGTCTGCTCGTTCCAGTATTCAGAAACAAAGACGTGCTGGGGCTCCTGTCATACTAATGCAGGGCCGCTGGAGGATTTGGGTTGGGGGGGGGCTTTCACAATGGCTGCCCCCGAAAAATCCATCCAGGAGGCCGTCTTCTGTCGCTCTGTTTCTTCCATTAACATGCAGAGAATGGCTTGTCTGCCAGTCCGACTGAGTAGCCACACTCTCGGAGGAAACGCGCGGCTGCTGTCACTAATACCAATTAAAACTTGTGACTTTGCCTAAGAAAATGAGGTCAGATTCATGTTGTGATTAGGCTGGCTTTTCTCTGCGCTGCCTTGGCAACCGAGGGTCGCATATTCTTAAAAAAAAAAAAAAAAATCATCCCCGAAAGAAATTACTTCAAAACAAGCAAACTTGGTTGGTTTACTGGTACAAAGTGCCGCTGGGCCACATTTGACAGGCCGTGCCACAATTAGATTATTGATCTAGCATCCATTGTCTGCTTTTTTAGCAACAAAAACAAAAAAAAAAACAGGTCAGAATTCATTTTGGCATACCTGAAGATATTTCTCTTCTTTTCTCTCTCTCTTTTGCACCTTTAAACGACTTTAAAAAATGGTCCACAGGCTTGTGTTGGCGTCTGAGAGAGACGGAGGAAACACTCAAACTGTGATTAATACAAAAGCAGCCTTTCTTTAAGCCAACAAAACGTTTGTGAAGCTACAATCACACCGACAGGTTAAGAGAACTACGGTCGGCTGTGCCTGCACAGGCTTGTAAGGACTGACCAATCACAGCAGGGTGGGCTTTATGGGAGGAGCTTGGGCCTTAAAGGGAGTGTTCAGATGGAGGGTGAATAGAGGTGCTGCAGCAATGGACAATCTGTGATTTGTTAACATTAAGCATGTAAAATCCGTATAGAAACATGGAACCTTTAAATCTCAGATTTAGCAGATAATCGTCTTCTATGATGGTACCAAATAATCCACATGTGTTACAGTAACACACACAGTATTCATGTCTTAATGGAAAATGAGCGTTTGCTGCCTGAAATCGCACTGGCAGTCTGAACTTGATATGGATTATTATTTGCTGGAGTTTCTCTCAGTCGTCTCGTCTCTTCATCACATGCTACAGATCTTGAATAAAGATCATCTTATACAGGAATGAGATCACATACAGGAGATCACTGACAATCTTTCAGCCCAATGTAAGTGTCCCTCTGATGACTTGCTTCTGATTATTTCAACACAAATTAGAACAGATGCCCCCGTCCTGAAATCCATTAATGGATCTGACATTTTAGTATTAATGGGCTGCTGAAAACTCCCTCGATCAATGATTGGTTATACTGAAGCATCAAAACAATTACTTCTCCTCTAACTCCCGATCATTCCTTGTAGTCATCGTCTTTGTAACTGAGGCGGTCAGAAAAGAACATTTTTTTAAGGACCGGTTGAAATCCCCTCCTATCCCACAGCTTCGACGCTGAGAGACGAGCAGTTTCGGGGGCTCTGGACATTTCTTTTCTTCATAGAATAAAGAAATCGCCTTCAGTGAAAGCTTTCTCAGAAAATGATTGCATGTTCATTTCTCGTTTTTTAAAACGCATACTGGACTGAATGCTCACTTGGAAATTTCAGGGACAGTCGCTCCCTCCCTCCCCGTCTTGTCTCACTCCTGCTGAATAAAACACACAATTAATGAGACGCACATGCACACACAACTGAGAATTGTTCCAAATTAAGCTCACCATTTTGCGTACTGTGCGCAAAAAAACCCCAGAAAGTGCTGAGTCTCACCGAGGCCGGCCTTCACTGTAAACAAGGGGCCTGATTAAATCTGACACGGACGGTGCAGACAGGGGAACTCGCTAATTTAAGCTAACGGTACTCTAATGTGAACACGTACAGACATGTATTCAACACCAAAAGAGATGAGATAGGAAAACGACCGCGAGACTGGAGAAAAGGAAATAATTACAGAATAAAGAGAGTGCGACACCTTCGAAGATAGAGATAGGAAGCCTGAAGATATGGAGACGGGGGAGACGTGAATAGGTAAGAGAGACGGAGAGGAATGAGAAAATGGCATCCAGGTATGAAAAGCAGGGGGAGAATGACAAATAGGACAGTGTTAGCAGAAGAAAGAGGGAGGGATATTGTGAAAAGAGGAAACGGGGGACCGGGTGTATATAAAGAGAGGCAGGAAGAGAAGGGAAGAATCCGATCTGGAAATAAACAAGCAAAGGAGGGCCAAGAACGATGGAGGAACAGGGGGACTAAGAAGCGACAAACAAGGAGAAGATTTCCATAGAGAAGGAATGGAGACTGGGCGAATCAGAGAGAGGGGAAGGATGTAAGAGGGGGGAGACAATAGGAGATGTACGAATAAATGGAAAGGAGGGGGGATGAGAGAGGAAAACGACAGAACAAGAGCGTAAAAATGAGATGAGAGAAGGGAGAATAAAAGCAGAAAGTGAAGGGAGAGCTGCAAAAACAAATCAGCGACACGAGAGAGAGAGAGAGAGACAGAGAGAGAGACAGACAGAGAGAGAGAGAGACAGAGAGAGAGACAGGAGAGAGAGAGGAGAGACAGAGAGAGAGAGAGAGAGACAG
>JARJLU010012941.1:0-57653 GCA_030272975.1 Sparidentex hasta | reverse complement strand
GAGGTGGGGGGTCACCACCAAGAGGAGGAGGGTGAGAGCGGGTCTGGGGGCAGGCGGGAGGGGTCCCCCCGGGTGGGATATATCTACTGATATGTACAATGGGGGAGAGTGATGGCGGGGGGAGCACATTGCCACCACACTCGGCAGGTGCTGCCCGATTTCCCCTGTCCAAGGGAGTGGAGTGAGTGTTCAGGGGTGTAGTGGGTTCTGCGCTCCCCACTTGTCTCATCCCCCCCCTCTGTTGCAAGCGGGCGGACTGTATCGTAAGGGGAGTTCTGGGTCCTAGGTAGAGGCTTCTAGGGTTCGAGGGTGGTTTCTGTGGGGGGTCTAGAGGGGGAAACTCCCGCCTGCAGTTCAAATCCACTCTCAGGGGGATGTCTCCCACCAGGGATGTCCTGGGAGAGGAGGCCAGTGAGTCTGAGACATGTGACTGTTCTGGGCTACGCTGCAGGAGGGATTGGGCTGCTTCAATCGTGAAGTTAGTCAGCCGACCCTGTAGCGGTTTTTGGCCCAATCGGTGGCTGTATGAAATGGCCTATCTTCAAATGGTAAGTCACTGTGAGTGAGAATGATGTTACAATAGTGTTCCTGGATGGTGTTTAAATTATTTTTCATCCAGGATGTTGTGTTGTCAGCTAATGCTTGTCTGACGATATCTGTGGGTGTGGAGGGCTTAATAAAGGCTGTGAGCTTAAGCACATGCTTAGCCATGCCCTTAGGGGGGACCTGAAAAGAAATAGCAGTATCAATGATATTTTTATGGTGTACTGTTTGTAATAGTCTGAAGTAGCTTTTAGTTAACTTCCTGGTTTATTCATCTGGTTGATAGTGGGGGGGGGGGAGAATCTGTGAAAGAGACATGTTAGGTCAAGAGTGGGCCTACCTGTGGCAGAAGCCTGAGGGCTTCTGCAGGCTGCAGTCCCGGGCCTAGGGGTGCTGGTGCGGCCTCCCGTCAGGGCCCGGATCTGGATAGGTGGGGATGCTGGATGCTCCTAATGGTGGAAGGTGTGTAGCTCCTGTGGTGGTTAAACAGACTGGAGAATGCATGTTCATGTTCCTTCCAGGTATCAGAGCAGTAGGCAAAAAAGGCAAAAATTGTACTAAATCCTCTCTTTTAGATGTTCAGAATGATGTACGAGAGCCAGCCAGAGATGGTAAGACCTCACTATGACCAATGTCTTAAAAAAGTTTAACGTTTTATTGGTAGTTAGGTTAGGGTTAGGGTTAGGTGAGGGTAGATTGGTTCTAAAATTGCCATGGCTGTGGGTCCAGTGCACTGGCACAGAGGTCTGCCCAAAGTCACACAATTCAACACCACCCGTGGTAAAGAGATTTTAGTGCCCCCGGGTTGCCAGTTGGTCACCGTGGTTGGTGAGGTGGGATGCTAATTTAGCATGGGTAATTAGCTTGTCTAGCCCCACCTCCACAGCCTGTAGCTTACCGTGGGTGAGTGGGGAGGCCGGGGCGGCCTGGGGCATGGGCTCAACAGAGGTGCTTTTAGTGGTGGGGTCAGAGGAGATGGTGTTTACCAGGAGGTTAGCATTGTTATGCTTGACATGCCTCAATCTCATCATTTTATCCCCAGCCACCTGTTGTAGTGTCCTTGAGCCCAGCGTTTACCCTGATAGAGGTTTCAAAGCATTCCCCGGTCCCGCCACACACCCTGCGGAGGAAAGATGGAGGTTAGAGGCTGCAGAGGTGGAGCAGCCATCATCTGACCTGGCAGTTTCAAATGACTGTGGGGGGTGTATATGGTTTGGCTCGACGGAGCTTCCGTATGATGACGGTAATGGTGGACTTTGAGACCGTTTGTGGTCTGTCCATTCAGGGCTCCGTCTGCCAGAGGGGGAGGGAAGGGAAGAGGAGGGCTGGGTGGGATGGGATTTTGAGAGGGAAACCGAATTAGGAGGGGAAAGAGGGGATTCAGCCTGCGGAACAGAGGCAGCCACCTGTTGTACTGCAACTGCAGCCCTTTGTTTGTGAGGCCTACCTGCTGAAGAAAGCCTGATGGCTCTGCAGGCCGCAATCCTGGGCCTTGGCTGGTGCTGTTGTGGCCTGCTACCTGGATGGATGAAGATGGAGTACTTCCAATGTGGTGGGTCAATGTTGTCTGCAGTTTTCAGCTTAAAAAAACAGGAAGTAATTGTCCATTTCTTTCAATCTGGTCCTGTCCAAGCGGATGTTTTTCAGGCTATGGTGGTGTTAGCTAGCAGGCCCGAGGTGGTTGGGCTCTCACAAAGACATTCTACAGTTAAAAATTTAAACTTTATTATTAATACATTAAAAACAATCTACTGTAGCCTGTGGGCTTACAGAAAAAGGGTTAGGTAGAGGGTGATTAGTTCTTGAATCGCCACTGATGTGGGTCCAGTGCACTGGCGCAGAGGTCTGCTCAAAATTGCACACATTCACACTGCCTGTTGTCACACAAGGATTTATGTGGTTAGATGTTTTAACAATTTTGTATTTGTGTGGCCCGTAGGACATTGAAGAGAGAGGGGAGGAAGGACGCAACAGATGAGGGGAGAGGAGAGAAGGAACAGCAAGGGGGAGGAGAGAAGGAGGAGGAGGAGAAAAGAGAAGAAAAAAAAGAAACAGAGAGGGAGAGAGGGAGAGAGTGCACACACAGAGAGGTCTGTGGAAGACCCAAATCTGCTCTCCAACTTATGGAGATGTAAAAAGGTTCCCAAAGGGTCATGAGTCATGATAAGTGCTGATTATCATGGTATACTATACTATACAGTCAATCACAGTATTCCTATATACACATCAATGTCATGCAATAAATCAAAAGCAATAGGGGAACACATAATAAATATATGCACACAAAAGAATTTCATAAAACACTTTGAGTCTGTGTTTGTGTGTGGCAGTATCATCTGTGTCAGATCGAGTGAAACATCAGGAATTAAGAATAAATAACTAAGCATACACACAAAGAATAAGCAGACACAAAGAATCAGGGGACACACATATGTATTATGTATTTTTAGTATATAAGACGATAATAATCAGTATAAATATTTAGGAGACGTAGAGTAGCCCAAGCTAACCTCCCAATAGCTTGAGTAGTGTAAATACATGTAGACAACAGACACTGAGGGAAAGGAGGATAAAAAGTGCCCTGTGGATTACATTTTTTGGGTCTCCACTGAGACCCCCCCATGAGATTTGAGAAGATAGAGAAGGATAGAGGAAAATAGAGATGCAAAGATCACCGTGGTGCCACATAACTGTTTCCAACTTTATAGTTTTTAGTTTTTTAGGCCTGCTAGTGACCTGAAATGCCCTTGAGGAGCAGGATTGAGAGGCCCAAAGTTCTAAAGAGTAAGGGGGCCCTCTGCTGGAGAAAGTTGAGAGGTGCCTCCAAAATTGACCACAACGATGTATGGATCAACATGATTATGTTATTAGATTCTTTCTGAGGGGGCCAAAACCCTAACCCTAACCCAGGACGCGCATGTCTGCAGGCCCGTGATGGAGAGGTGCCGGGGGGAGTGTACCTGAAAGCACTGGACTAAGGGGGTGTTCAATTTGTTCTGACTGATATTGTAAAGGTGTTGTTTAAGACGGGCCAGAAGGGTGTTCCCAGTTTCGCCTACATGAAGGAGATTGCAGGCCTGACATACGATGCAATAAATGACATTTTTACTCTGCGGGGTGGTTCTTGTGTTTATTGCAGTTCCTGTTCTCCCATGTGGGTTGAAGAGGAACTTCCTATTTTTACATGCCCAATGTGTGATTGGTTGTGCAGTTAACACCTGTCTGGTGAATTGCGTCTTAATTAGCTTGTTGTGTAGATTCTTGTTTTTTCTATAGGCTGAGATAATCCTGTATTCCCCGAGGCGTTGGTGGCCCTGAAGGTGAGCATGAAATCTGTTTTTGATTTCAATTTGTAATTGTCGGTATTGCTTAGCGTATGTCGTGATTAGCGGTATGATCAATTCTCCCTCCGTACGCGTGTTGACCTCCTGACCCCGTTGGTCCAACGCTGACCTGGAGCGGTGACCGGTGGTTACGGTGGACGTAAGAGCGGCGAGTGTGGAGCTTTTAATGGGGGTGACTCCTGTCTGCTCCTCAGGCCCAATCCCGGGGGGTTGTCGTCCACCAGGGATCTCGGGGGGGTGGTGGCTGATGCGGAGTCCTATATGTGGGGGATGTTGTGTGATCTGGTCCCATCACCTGCTGCTTGGCTGAACTGGACTGCCTGCGACCTGCAAGTAAAAACCATGCTGTCAGTTTGTGAGGCCTACCTGCTGCAGAAAGCCTGATGGCTCTGCAGGCTGCAATCCTGGGCCTTGGCTGGTGCTGTTGTGGCCTGCTGCCTGGATCCTCAACCTGGATGGATGAAGATGGAGTACTTCCAATGTGGTGGGTCAATGTTGTCTGCAGTTTTCAGCTTAAAAAACCAGGATGTTTTTCAGGCTATGGTGGTGTTAGCTAGCAGGCCCGAGGTGGTTGGGCTCTCACAAAGACATTCTACAGTTAAAATTTACATTCTTGCTGAGCCCGAGCAAAGTTATTCTTCATGCTAGAGGTAAATTTATAAAGGTGGTGTGAAAACGTTAAAACCATGGGGACAAGTGGGGGGCCCTGACCCTCCCTCTTATACTCATTCTGGTCATTAAAGATCTTAGCCACCTCCGCTTTTATCTTACGCAAAAAGCGCCATGAATAACCCCTCGTTGCTAGGGCTTGAAACAGCGTAAGAGTCGCATCTTCTACGTCGTCGGGGTAAGTACATATACGGTGAAATCTGATCAATTGTGATTTAATTAATCCCCTAAACGTATGCTAGGGGTGATAGGCATGCACTTTTACATAGGAAGAGCTATCAGTTGGTTTAAAATACACTTTTGTGGCCAAGTTTTTTGTCAGACCATCAAAGGAAGGCATAAAAAAGACGACCGTATCTAAAAACTCAACCCTCTCTTTTTGTAGATTATATTTAAGTTTAATACTGGGATGATGTTCATTCAAGACAGAAAAAAATTCCAAAAAAGATGTCTCCGTTCCCACCCATAGGCCAAAAATATCATCCAAATATCGCAAATATAGTAACGGTAACGTTGCACACTTCTGAAAGGCCGAACGCTCCCAATCCGCCATATAAATATCCGCATACGCCGGTGAAAATTTCCTCCCCATAGCACATCCTAAAATCTGTAAATAGAATTTTCCGTTGAACTCAAAGTCGTTACGAGTAAGGGTAAGTTTAAGTAATTCCAATATAATATCATCTGGTCTATCGTCTTGCGGATTTTGTTGAAAGGCTAACTTAATAGCTCTAAGGCCTCTATCCGTCTCAATATTAGTATAGAGAGATTCCACATCGATAGAAAAAAGTAATGTATTACTCGGTACTTTCAGCTGTTTTAACTTACCAACAAAGTCATAAGTGTCTTTAACATAACTCGCATGTGACTGAGATAAAGGATTAATATAATAATCTATGAACTCCGCTATTCTGTACGATTCTGAGCCACAGTCACTGACTATGGGCCTGCCAGCTGGAATTTTGGACGGTACAGTCCATGATTCAGGTGATTTGTGAATCTTAGGCAGTAAATAGAATAAGCGAGGGCGAGGATTTTCAGGACCATATAAATAGATTAATTGTTTGTGAGATATGAATTTTTGATCATATAATTTCTGAACCAGGCCGTGTATAAGCCTCTGTGTGGCTTGTTGCATAGAATTTGGCAGTTCAATATAATATTTGGTGTCCTGGAACTGTCTGTTAGCTTCAAGCAGATAACTAATTCAATCCTGTAGGACAATCTGTCCCCCCTTGTCAGCAGGCTTGATGATTATGTTATCCAATTTTCTTAAAGATGACAGAGCTATACGTTGCTCCCTGGTGATGTTATGCCTCAAGGGCGCTATAGGGGCTCTGAACGAATTAAAAGCTGCAATGTCGTTTCTGATCAAAGCCTGGAAAGTGGGGGAAATCAGAGATTCATTAGGCTCCCAAGTCGATGGATTTTTAAAGGGGACCACAGTCCGATTCTGGTTGAAATTAAAATGATCTAAAATCTTCAATCTCCTATGATAATCATACAGGTCTTTGCGAAGTAATGTTTTATCAAAAACAGTCGGCGTAGGGATAAAATTAAGGCCTCTCTCCAATAGTGCTAGTTCAGCAGAGCCAAGTGCAAAAGAAGAGCAGAGCACCATCACATTACTAGAGGGGGGATGGGAAAGATTCCTGTCCCCGCTCATAAGTTTAAGTGATCTAGCCAATGTTCGAGAATTGATTAGCGGTTTTCGCCGTCCAATGGACTGGGTCTCTGGGCTCTGTTCTAAATCTGAGTTTAGATAGCTCGTTCAAGAAAGTGTATCGACGCGTGATGGTTTGATTAAGAATCTCCACTAGATGTTGCTGGGCTTCATCTAACTTATCTGAATAGTTAATTACAGGCACCCTGATGATGGCATTAGGAAAGGCTCTCTTCGCTGCTGTGATCAGGTGAGTCAGCTGTTTATCAGTAGTACTAGGTTGGTAACATTTAAGGCAATTATTTAAGCCTACTGAAAGTACTACCTCCCTGACTTCTGGATCAGTGGGAACCTTCAGAAGAATCTGACAGATGTGATAACAAGTAGTTCCCAGGAAACTATCCACCTGTACCGGTATCTCCTCATTTTGAAAAGGAGGGATACGGGAGAGATTAGAGTCCCCCACAATAAGGACAGGTTTGAATACCTCCAATTCCCAATCTTTAATCTTTCTGGTGGTATTTGGATGTCTCTTCAGCTCGACCCTGGCCGTCCCAGAGCGTCGGCTAACATCAGGCGTGGCAAAATCGTCCTCAGAAATGACAGGTAAGGTTGTGTTATTCATGTCATTTGAGACAATATTGCCAATTTTCGTCATTGGAACAGCCTGTTGGTCAACCAGTGGGTGAAGCCTCGGAGAATCCTGGGATAGAGAGAGGGGCAAGATTGAATTAGACAATTCCACAGCTTCATTACTCAACACCGGAAGTGTCAAATTACTCTCATCAACATCTCTAGGTTCTTCTAGATGTTCCACCACCGGTTCTGCATCCGGGGAAACCTGAGTGGGAGAGGCAAAAGAAGACATCTCACAGTGAGTACTGTTAGAAATAGAAGCTAACGCTGACTCCACAGGCTGCTCGATCTTCGTTGACTCAATCAGAGGTACACTATTCCTATTTAGCGAAACAAAACAGGTGTTAAGAGCCGGTCCCTCAACCGGATGTAGAGCCTCTGATACCGAAGGTCCCTGTGTAGTTGTTAAAGATTTGATCTTTTTAGATAAACTTAACCTGTTTCTTTTTGCTGTTTTTTCTTTAGCATCTAATTGTGATTCTTGAGGAACCTGTGCACTCTCGGAAGGGCGGTGGAGTCACGCTACTAGATGTTAAAAGAGATGCTGTTTCCCTCTCTTCCAAAGTCTGCCTACTAGTTGATGTTCTAGGAAGTCGTTGAGGCTTAGGAGAAGGAGGGCAGACCTCAATAGTCGCAACCACAGTATGAGTAGGCTTCGGATCAGGAGCGTTCGAACCCTCTTTATCAGTTAAAGGAGCTGTATTGACCTGTTCCAATCTGTCAGTTTGAAAAATCAAGGGCATGTCCTGTACCGGGCAGGGCAAAGGTGGAAAATCCCCATCCTGGACCAGGAAAAGCGTCATCAGAGGTCGAATTAACCACTGGGGGAGACATGATCATTGCACGTAAGGTATCAATGGATGAAGTAGTCAACCTGCGGCCATATCTAGAACGGGCCCATTCAGAGCCCTATTGTAAGCCTCGAGCTGAAACAATGGTAAGTTTAACAGATGGGAGGAAATGACAGCATCATAATGATCTCTCAAGATGACAAAATTCTGGTGAAAATTCACGCTGCCCAATATTACACAAGGATTCATGTGATTATATATGTTTTAAAAACCGTATTTGTGTGGCCTATAGGGCATTGGAGAGAGAGGGGAAGAAGCGTACGAGAGATGGGGGGGAGAGGAGGAGAGCGACAGATGAGGGGGAGGGGAGCAGGAGAAAGAAGAGAGAAGAGGAAGAGAGAGGGCACAGGAAGTCAGTGGAAGACCCAAATCTGTCCCCAAACTTTATGAGATGAGATGTAAATAAGTTCCCAAAGGGTCATGAGTCACAGTAAGTGCTGATTATCACAGTACAATATATACACAGTCAATCAACAATGTTCATATATACACATCATATCATGCAGTAAATCAAAACAGTGAAGGAAAAAGAAAAATATATGCACACAAAAATTTCATAAAACAGTCTGAGTCTGTGTTGTGTGTGTGGCAGTGACACCTGTGTCAGATGGAATAAAACACCAGGAATTAAAGAGACAACTGAACATACACACAAAGAAGGAGCAGACCAAAAAATCAGGGGACACACATGAAAATATATTATGTATTTAATATAAGACAATAATAATCAGTATAAATAATTTAGAGAATCAGAACATCCCAAACTAACCTCCCCATAGCCTGAGCAGTATAAATACATATAGACAACAGACACTAAGGGAAGGGAGGATGAAAAATTGCCCTGTGGGTTACATTTTTGGGTTTCCACTGAGGCCCCCTTATGAGATTTAAAAAGGTGGAAAAGGGAGAGGAAAGTAATATTGCAAAGAGCACCATGGTACCACAAGATTGTCTATTATTTTATTGTTTTTTTGTTTTTTGTTGTTTAGGCCTGCTGGTGGCCTAAGGCCCTTGAGGAACAGGGTTGAGAGGCCCAAAGTTCTAAAAAGGAGTAAGGGGGCCCTCTACTGGGGAAAGTTGAGAGGTGCCTCCAAAATCGACCACCCACATGTAAAGGTAAGTAAATGTGGATCAACATGTTTCTGTTATTAGACTGTTCTTGAGGGGCCATGATCAATTATTATTATTTTTTATTTTATTTTTTTTAATTATAGGAAGACAATGTGTGGTACATCAGCAGCTGTGCGAGGGAAGGAGAGAGAGGAGAGAGGCAACACACAATTGTATACAGGTGTATTTATGGTGGTTTTATTTTTCAAGAGCAGTGAAAACAAGAATTGGTCATGTTGGAATAACTAGGTCCTGATTTATCTCCATTTTTAGGGTAGATTGAGACCGGAGGGAGCCTCTGTTCTCAGTCTGCGGATCCAGAGTCCCTCATTTCTCCTTTGCTGGCCGACCGTCCACGACGCGCATGTCTGCAGGCCTGTGATAGAGATATGTTGGGGAGAGTGCACCTGAAAGTGTTTGACTAGGGGGGTGTTGAGTTTATTCTGGTTAATATTGTACATATGTTGTTTGAGTCGTGCCAATAGGGTGTTCCCGGTTTCGCCTATGTAGATGAGATTGCAGGTTTGGCACAAAATGCAATAAATGACGTTTTTACTCTCTGGGGTGATTTTTGTGCTTATTGGGGCTCCTGCTCCCCCTTGTGGATTAACGAGGAATTTTCTACTCTTGAATGCCCAGTGTTTAATTGGCTCTGCTGTCAACACCTGTCTACTAAATTGTGTCTTAATTAGTGCATTGTTGTAGTGCAGGCAAAGATTATTCGGTACTCTCTGAGGCGTTGGTGGCTGTGGAGGCAAGTATGGAACCTATTTTTCCATTTCTACCTGTAGTTGTAGATATTGTTTGGCGTAAGTACTGATTAACGGTATACATAATTCTCCCTCTGCGCGCGTGTTGGCCTCATGACCCTGCTGGTCAGACATTACCATGGAGCGGTGACCGGTGGTTTCAGTGGGCGTGAGGGCAGCGAGTGTGGAGCTTTTGACGGAGCGGAGGAAGCGCTTAGAGTATTCCCTGCGTCGGAGGCTGCTGAAAAGGATGGAGAAGGAGTTATGTAAGTCGCTTGGACGGGATGAGATGTGGTGAAAACAAACTTTGTGCAGGAGCGCATGTGTGTCGCTCGGTTTGAAATAAACGGGGGTGAGTGTTGTTTCAATCACTGAAAAGATGTGTTTGTTTGAACGACACAACACTAGTGCGGGGCGATCACTGGAGGCAGAAGAGACATTTGAACACAGTAGCTAGCTAGCTAGTATTGTTTAGGCTTGTTTGGCTATCGTTATTGTACACAAAATGCCTAAAGAAGGTGAGAATTTATCGCAGTACGTACAGACACTCACTGTATGGGATCGGGAGTGTTATTTTAAAAAATTGACGTTATCAGATGGGACCATCTTGATCGACCCTTAGGCGCTCACTCAATGGAAGGACGACGTGACAGCTTTACCCTCTGTTGAATGGCCGGAGATTAACACATTTTTCATAGAGAAACCAAGAGTCTACAGTAAAGAAAAACTTAGTGCGTATAAATTGCTGGATGCCTACAACTATGTCCTAAATGGTCATGTCCAAGACTTGCAATACAAAGATGTATCAGATGAGTTTTGTGTTGTGCGAGCCGAAGTTTTACCTAGCCAGCGCCAAGGCCACAAGACAACGCTGTACTAGGCTTGGGTTATCTTGAGTCGAACAAAGAACTACGTCTTCACTGCAAACTGCACTTGCATGGCTGGGTAAGTAACTTACATCTCATGTTTTCTAGCCTATTTTCACATCATGTGTTAAGTTATCGTGATGGTAGCCAATAGCACAGGCCAGAAACAGTAAGACAATTAACAGGCAGTGCCGTTTAGTAGGGCTGAACGATATATCGTTATCGTATCTATACCTAGATATGAACTTTCAAGATATTAATATAAAAAAAGAAACAATATAAACGAATATAGATTTCCCCCGCTCGCCCTGCATGTTCAGCTCGGGCAGTCACAACAAACCTCATTTTTACGATTGCCCTTCAATGCACCGCTAAGGCCAGCCAACTACAAACCTCATTTAATGCTTGCTGTGGATCGTCAAGCCAACCAATGACAAACATACGAGGGAGCGAGTGAGGGAGACGGAGACTTCTCTCTCCCTCTACTGTTGTTACTTCAAATATATTTGTCTCTGTAGTGAGTTTGTGATAATAGAAAGTTCTGAGTAAATAATGTCTTTATTTGACGTTTAAGTTTACTTTCAAGTCAAGTCAAACTTTTCACTTCTGACTCAGTATAAACTTTACATACAGGAAAAAATAGACAAAAAAGTAGTCTGACGCAAGTTTGCAGTGTAGTAGTCTGTATCAGGGTCTGTGCTAATGTGAAGCAGGTTTAAAGATTCAAAAGAGCTGTACTGAACACATGAATCCATTAGTCTACAGTACACTAAATACAACCAATGACAGCATGTTCATGGTGCTATATTAATATAATCCAAGATGGATGTCACTTATGATTTCTGCCTTGACCAAAACTATGACCTAAAGAAAACGCACCCCTACTACTACCGGGTTCAACTACATATTCATGTCTGCAATTGTGATTTTATTGTGTGGACAATTCCAGAGATGATTGTGAATTGCATCACAAGAGATGAAGAGCTCTTATAGAAGGCTTTACCTGTAGCAAAGAAAATTATGTATTTAGATAGTTACCTAGCTAGTAATGTTAGCAGTAATTACCTGATATGAAGCGCGCACTGCAAACACAAGCTTTTTTGATGATTGCCTCCATCTGGTCCTTTCTTCTGATTTAAGCCATTACTCTTTCGGTTCTGGCACCCGACAGCACAACAAGATGACACCATGGTAGCAGAGATGGCAAAGTCCTGGGGCCCATTGCACAAAAGTAGGATTAAGACATCCAGGATAAGTGACTGAGCTGAGCTCGATGAGTCAAAAACAAGAGTTTCCAGGCTTAATTGGTTGCACAAAGACTGAGCAAGGATGAGCAGACACACATTCATCAAGCCAGGTGAAACCAATCCTGGATAAGTGCGCGCTCACGGCTCCCTCAAATAGACCTCGCCACCGATCACAGATTCACTGATTCACCATGGCAAGTAGAGCGGCTTACTTTTCCCCGCCGGAGGCAGAAATCCTCATGGAGGCATACAAGGAGGTAAATAACATAATTAAAAATAAAGGCAACACCGCCACAGTGATAAAGCAAAGACTGTATGCTGACTGTAACACAAATGTATTAATCATTATTCTCATTTCCTCCCCCAGCTCCAAGAAGATGACACAATTTAAATAAAAAATAAAAGGTAAATCCTTGTAAAGTGAGCCAGTAGCCTCTATGAAGGCCCAAAATGGTGTGTTCCTTTCTGCTCTGACAATGGCGAATGAGGGACCAATATGTGTTAAATTATTTTAGTTAATGTGCATGCTTTAAATTTAAGCTAAATATGTCCTCCAGTGGTAGAGACTCATGCTGAGAATTTCAGTTAAATATGTCCTGTAGTGGCAGTGGATACTGATAGGTTTGTGAAACGTATACTAAAGTACAATTATACGAAAAGCTCCACAGCCCTCATTTTAACAACTCTCCTCCTCGAAAAAAACAGGTTACAATATTATGACTTTATTCTCGTAAATTAAATGTATGACTTTATTCTCGAAGTCTGTTATTGTTTTTTTTTCTTTCTCTGTGGCCCTAATATTCTGTCATTTTATATATAGCATTATAGTCTATGGGAAACTGTAAATTATCTAACGATAGCAACATCATCTAAAATCATGATTTATTCAAAATGATTGAAATTAATGATCACAAACACTTAAATAATGACAGTGGGTCTAGTTATATGTGATAACAATGTGTAGTGGGCAAAGGAATAACTATTGGTTTCCATTTGTGGTGACTGCTGACTGAGATAAGGGAAGAGATTAAATAGATCCTGGAATTTAGCCTGGTCTGGAGCAGGCTAGCTCCACAGAATAAATCTCCATGGTAACTTATACCATAACATATCCTACTGCTCCCTATCCCGCTTTTGTGCAACCAGATCATGGCTAAGTTGAGCCAGGATAATCAAGATATCCTGGCTTAATCCTTCATCCTAGTTTTGTGCAACGGGCCCCTGGAGCTACTAATGTTAGTAGTTGCCTCCAAAATCGGTTTGTTTTGCCTCCAGCTGAACACGTGACCTAATCGTGACGTAGGCTCAGAAGGGGCCTATACAAACACTCCTACCTGTGCTGTTACCTCTGCTGAGGTAATTGAGAAAACTGTTTCCTCAGGTAAACATTTAAATTCCACTTCATTGTTTTTCCTCAAAACAGTTATTCTCACTGTTACATTTTGTTTGCAAGTGCTTGATTAACTTTGTATGTACTGTGTGTATGTTGCTGTGTATTGTATCCAGATCCAACATCTGCATGAAGAGCTGACTTGATGCATCCATCTAAATTTAAGAAAGATGCCATTTATCATAATAATGAACAATACTGTGTTGATTCACCTGGGGAAAGACATTCTCTATTTCCAAATCCTTCCATCCATCTGCTCCGACCATGACTTTAAATGTCTTGAATGTTAAAGGAAAAGTCTGTAGTTTTGTGTTAGAAATGTTAATGAGCAGAGAAAGATGTTCGTTGGCTGAGTAACAAGCTCTCTTTGTTTTCATGACTGAATGAACAAACTGACTTTAAAAGGACAACACAATCTATGGTTTGATCAGATGGTGAAACTATATATTTTTCTGAGTTTCTATTATTACCTCATTCATAGAGCAAATATAAAAATTCTGACTAGGAATTTCTTCTCAAAAAATCATCAAGTCTTCATTTCCACCTCATCACTCACTGTAACTTGAGTATCTATTGTGGCTCATCCTTTTCTGAACCCACTCTGAATGCTGCACAATATCCCTCTCAGCTCATACATGCAATAGCTACAAACCGATATCATCTCCATCCATCAGTGGTGCTATGGGCTTTAAGTTACCAGGATTAAAAGGAGCTTTCCCTGGCTTGTTGTCCATCCCTCCAGATTTTATTAAGAAGTCTTAGCACTAACACTCAATGATTTCTTATGATTTTTGGTGCTGTCAAACCACACATGCACACAGCGCGTTGCATGACACATGGCCAGAATCACGGAAAAGGTGATAAGCGCAGTCTGTGAAAACGTGATACTGGACAGCGCAAAACTGATGGAACAACAGATAAATATCAGCCGCTGCCATCTGTAAATCTTTTTTGCCAATAGGCTGATACAGTCTATAATGAAACCAGCTGCCAATAATAATGTTAGGCCAACAAATAAGTGCATCCCTACAGAATAATTATGCAATCAAATATTAGATTTCTTGCATTTTTACCGAAGTTTAAGTCAAACTGTAACGATCTGGTTCATGTGGACATAGCATATTTCCAGGTAAATGGCAGGTTCCTCTGACAGCCTGATGGATACAGCGAAGACAGTCAGGTTCGTCCTGCGCCACTTCTCCTCTCACAAATTAGAACTTTGACTGTTAACTAAGTATCTGGACACCATGGAGAGCACATACTGTAGTAGTCCATTTAACAAAAATAAAAATAGTCTAAATTTTAAAATGTATTACAACTTTATTAAATAGCTCCTGGTGTGTGTTCACAGTAAAAACAGAGGAGAAAACAGACGTGTTCATGGAATCCTTTCAGCACGCAGTGTCCTGGAGGTCATAATGCTGTTCTGTAAAAATCAAACGACAAAGTCAGCTAGTACACAAATGGAGAACATTATGTCCACAGTCTGCACCACTTCTCGCTTCAATAATTTCTTTGGTCAGTAAGCCAGCAAGGTGTTTGTCTGGTTAATGAGAAAGTCACAGTGAGAAACACACTCAGTCAGAACTAACTTAAACTGGGAGACCTCCGTCTCCTCTGTTTTACTTTCTCCTTATATCTGTATTTCTGTTAAATCTGATGCCTCTTCTCTCTAATCTTGTCTGTTTTACTGCTGATTATCTTGTGTGTCAGGTGGCTCGGGCACCACTTGGCAATGCCTTGTATCCTAGATCCACACAATTTTCATATATCATAATTTGTATCAGATATTCAGTCAATGCAACTTGTAAACTGTGATTCTGTTGTTCTGTACGTGTAACATCCACTGTCTCTCTGACCGTCCTGGGAGAGGGATCCCTCCTCTGGGGCTCTTCCTGAGGTTTCTTTTTTTTTCTCTGTTGAAAGTTATATTTCTCAATATGTGAAGTTTTTCCTCACTAAGTTCAAGACTCTGAGGACAGAGGATGTCATTCACTGTACAGGTTGTAAAGTCTGCTGAGGCAAGGTTATTGTGATTTGGAGCTATGAAAATAAAACATACTTGATTTGACTTCAGAGGCTGGAGCTGACTCTTGACCAGTCCACAAAGTAAAGCAGTTTCATTCAAAACCTCATCAGGGCAATAAGAGAGTCTGTTAGGCCAGCTCACCTGTTTCTCCTCGGCAGACAGCACACCATGTACTGCCACCACCTGGTACTGTTTGTGCTTCAGGCTCCCAGGAAACTTCCTGATGCGGTGGACGGCTGTGGACACGGTGTCCCTGCTCAGCAGCTTCCTGGTGTCTGACACTGAGGAGCCAGGGTCCAGAAGCAGGAGACACAGGCTCCCGTTCTTCCTCTGCTCTAAGCCCACTATAGAGCGGCTATGACCTGCAAGGAGGACACAGAGCAAAGAGCAATGGACAATACTGCTCAAAAGACCTCAAAAGACCTTTTGTGACTCCATTAAACAGTTACATGACTGCCTCTACAAAATGTATAATCAGTTTTAGTAACAAATACATTATTTCCGTTTTAGCTCATAAAACACAGCAGTTGTCAGTATTAGGACTTTGAAGAGATTGTTACAACATTACACTCCAAGGATGTAGTAATCAATGAGACCGTCGGCTCGGGCAGCTCACACAGCTGTCAGTCGCTCCCCTAACTGCATTTGATGAACCAGAGGAGTTGAATTTTTTTATTCTACACATTTAGACCTTATTCATAAAACTGTATTTCACATTTATTCTTGACATTTTTTTGAAGTTCACAATAAAAAAAAAATCCTCTTCTCATTTTTCCCCTCACCCCTGGCCCTCACACTCTTCCATACAAAATGGCACTCAAAGATAGGTGGAAGCTGTTGTTGGTTGCATCCTCTTCTTCTGTCTTAAACCTGTCAAGAGTCAGAAATATACCACAATCCTCACTGAGTTCCTCTCTCCCTCCTCTCCTCAAGTGTGGTTTGGTCAGAACGGTCGTCTTGAATATGACAATATATCCATCTTATGTTCCAGAACATGTAATCATTTTGATATTATCAAACTCCAACTCCCCTTTAAAATCTACTACGGGTAATTTACATGATTCCATTCTGCTGTCAACTTTTAACACAATGATATTAGGAAATGCCCCTAAAACAAGCTGCCACTGACTACCGGAGTATTGGGGGGTTGAACCTAGATCTGGCCCTCCAGACAATCGGTGGAGAGCTGGGCCAGTCCTGAGGGTCGGCCCAGATTATCTGTTAATGTGAGGGGCGTACTGATACAGGGTGAAGGCCAGGATTCTATCATTAATTACTGAAGTGTGTGAAGTTGAAGGATTACTCAGTCATGTAAATAATGTTCCTTGTAATTACAATGAGGGAAGTGGGCTGTCTTCTGAGCTTTATGTTACTCTGCATGGACGGCTTGTTTCAGTCTCGACACTATGGTACAAAACTACAGGTCACAGTAAAGGAAGCTTCCTTGTCAACTTAGATGCGATAACTGTTCAGCTCAGGCCTGTGAGAATCCTCCAGTAAGATACACTCATGGTTCATTGGTCCTGTACAGAAGCAGCTACACCATGTGTGATGAAGCCACATGGCAGGTGGTGTTGCTGTGTACCTTGGTGCTGCAGGTACAGCGGGGGCAGTTTGGTGTGGATGAGTCTGGGGGGCAACCTGCTACTCCTGTTCGACTGAGTGAAGTACTGCTTCACCCAGTCAAAGAGGCGGGGGTGGGTGTCACCTGGGCCCGTCGGCTGGTGGAAGTCAATGATGCGGGCGCTGAAAAACACCAACAGGACAAGCCTTATTCAGTGTGACATTTCACTCGTCTGTCGCACAGTCAAACCAGCTTTATGAGAATGTAAAGTCACAACCAAAATGTGACCAGCATGAGATGAATATCCATGAAGAAATGTTCAGAGGTCTCATTTCATTCATCCACCTCCATTACTGAGATATGTTATGGATTAAGTCAGTTCAGGGTTCTGTTTATTTGGACCTTTGACATTCTCTAGTCATCTAATGCACACATGGTTACATGCAGTGAATGAGGTTGGACATTTTGTGTGTATTCATTGGTGTTTTGAGGGTAGATAATGGATCGACCTAACTGATCTCTTGTTGGTACCTGTCCTCCTGCACCACACTGTAAAGCTGTCCAGACTTTTGGCTGGGTTCATAGAGATGAGAACTTAACTTGGTGAGTAAAATTCTGGATTTATGACCAAAACCATAAAAGCAATTCTAAAAGTTAGAATTACAGTGCTCAGCGTAAATGAGTACACCCCCTTTGAAAAATACCATTTTAAACAATGAACACAAAACAATTTCCAAAATGTTGAATATAAGTTTAATAGAATATCTGTTAAACATGAAAGTGAGGTCAATAACATAACTTAGATTACACATTTTTCAGTTTTACCCAAATAAGGGCGATGCAAAAATGAGAACACCCCACAACAAAAACTACTAAATCTAGTACTTTGTATGGCCTCCATGATTTTTAATGAAGCACCAAGTCTTCTAGGCATGGAATGAACAAGTTGGAAACATTTTGCTACAACAATCTTTTTTCATTCTTCAAGAATAATCTCTTTTAGCGACTGTATGCTGGATGGAGAGTGATGCTCAACTTGTCTCTTTAGAATTCTCCATAGGTGCTCAGTTGGGTTCAGATCAGGAGACATACTTGGCCACTGAATCACTTTCACCCTGTTCTTCTTCAGAAATCCAACAGTGGCCTTAGATGTGTGTTTAGGATAATTGTCATGTTGGAAAAGTGCACAATGACCAAGGGCGAGGAGTGATGGTAGCATCTTTTCTTTCAGCATGGGGCAATACTAGGGGTTCACCGATCCAACATTAAGATCGGATATCAACCCCGATATTGACAAAACATGGTACATGGTATAAGGTGGACAATATACAGCTTATTATTAATTAAACAACGGTATCGGATCGGTATCGGGTATCGACAGATACACAAAGTCCAGGCATCAGTATCGGACTGAAAAAGTTGGATCGGTGCATCCTTAAGCAATACATCTGTGAATTCATGATGCCATCAATGAAACGCAGCTCCCCGACACCAGCAGCACTCATGCAACCCCACATTACTGAATCATTTGCGGAAAAAGATTTTTTCATCAAAACATTTTACTCCATAGGAAATGCCTCACACAATAAACATTACAGAGATATTTCTATATGATATAATTTGTTTCAATGTTTAACATTATCAAATGTAAACACCATAATAATCATAAATAACAATGAATATCAATAATATACATAAACCCAATAGGCAGTGTATTTAATTCAATGAGAGAATGCACATCGTTTTGTATTTATCGTCCTTGGAACAAATCTTTTTTAGTGAGTTGATTCAAAGGACTTGAATGGAACATGAAAGTTCCATTCATGATCAGGACAGTTCATGTTCAGAAGAACCGTTAATGTTCAGAAGAACCCATTCAAGTTAAAGAACTGTTAAAAATGACGTTTGAGACGAATGGATTTTTTTTTTTAACAAATCTTTTTTTGAGAAAAACCTGATGTAGCCCAGACTCTGCCTCCAGTGGCCCCCAGGTAAATTGAGTTTGAGACCCCTGTTTTACACTATTCCACTGATCCACCACTGCTGGAGCTAACTCAGCGATAAATGTAGCAATGAGCAATTTCAAAGACAAGGAAGAAGAAGAATGCTAACACTGCAAACTAATGGAAAATGGCTTTGCAAATGTTTTCTGAGGAAGACCTGCATTAAGTACAAGGATACACACTGGGCATGCGATTACATATGTATATCAATTCTGAAAATAGATAGTGGCAGCAGCCCTCATTCAGAGGCTAAATGTGGTGCATTGTTCAACTTTGTCTATTTGTCATCCAACACTCAAGAATCAATGAGTCAGAAAATGAAACCCCTGGTGTGATAAGTCATGTCAGTATGTCTTATTGTTTAAATCTTCATGCTACATGAAGTTGAGACACTGTGCTGTGGCACAGTAATAAAACAAAGTACAGTGCTCACCTGATTCCCAGAGAGGTTAGGAGGGTAAAGATTTCGGTGGCTCCGATCCAGGCTCGTGTTCCTTGTAGCCGCTGGTTAAAGTGAGATGCACCTTGTGGATCCAGTCCTTCTTTCCAAGCCCCTTCGATCATACTCTGCATCTGAGTGATATTAGGCACTGCCTTCTCTGGAGGAGATGGAGAGATTCAAGTCAGTGAAAATAACTGAATTATGAACATGCAGGTCATTCTGTGTCAAATCAGACTTTGGTTTATATTTACATTTTACATTATGTATATCCTCTTTGACCAAAAGGCTAGCACCTACAGCCATGAAGTGTTCTGAGAGACTCGTGCTCTCGAACATCAACCTGCCTGAACAGCAAGGGGCCAATATGCCTACAGGGCAAACCACTCTAGTGACAGGATGCCATCACAACAGCCCTCCACCCCCAAAGTACCAAAATGCCTCAAGACAAAAGAGATGATCACAGATGACAGAAGAGCTGAGGGCAGAATGAACCTCCTCTACATACATTTAGAGGTGAATGAGGACCTGAAGCTCCTGAAATCCAGTGTATCCAAAGATCATTATGGACCGTTAACACCTCACTACCTGTAAAACAAAAAAAAGTTCCAACAGGGAATCTTTTTCCTCAGGAAGTTGAAACAAGCCAAGCTCCCAGAGAGACAACTTAACATCTACAGGAGCACAGGTGAAACAATCCTGGTGAACAGCACCACAGTGCCACCGAACAAATCAGCCCTGCAACAAGCGGTGAAGATAAGCACCATAATCAGAGACACACACAACCGGGCCAGTCCATGTGTGACCCGCTGCCATTCGACAAGTGTTTCAGGAAGATAATATCTAGAAGAAAAAGAATGAGGAGCGGCTTTGCTCACATCCCATCATCATTCCTTTCAAGTTAGATATTTGTTATCTTTGCTAATTCACCCAACAACATTTCTGTCGTCATACTCACTGGCCAAATGTATGTGTCAACAGTCATACAGGAGGAAATGTTGCTGTAGAGATGAATACATCTCTGTGTTCATCAGTACAACAGTCTCACCAGACCAGAACGCAGAACAAGGACAGGACATGATGTGCTTTGAGTATGCTCGTCAGCAGACACACCCCGAATTTCAGGAACTACCAGCCAGTTGTATACTCACACCTGATTAACAACCATCCTGAGTGATCTGTTCACAGGTGGACAGCTCTCAGCTGTCAGCTCACACAGGCCTCAAAACTCTGGGAATCTAGGATTTTCTGCAGGCAACAAAGAAGTAGCTTATATTGTTTACGGGTTAGTGTATTTGTAAAACTAGTGCATTGCCCATAGGCAGCATGTATTCCTATAGCAAAGTGGGAGGTTAAGTAGCTTTTTCATGGATGGCCAAATGAGGTTGTGTTTGAATGTGGGACATCAGGGATATAATTGGTTGTTTTTCACCACTTTTGATTTTATCATTATATTTCACCTTAAAACACTATCTACCTTGCCTTGTTTGGTGACATTATTTTCAGCACAACCTCACATGTGTGACTGTACAGTTATTTTTTCATTTTGACATACTATATTAACACTATGGACCTAAAATCACAAAATAACATAAAATCGGGGTAGGAAAAAGTTTGATTTTTTACTGTGAAAACCACAAATATGTTTAATGAAATAATTGCATTAGTCAAAATGCAAATATAAATTGTTGTTTGCTAAATTTGTGCATAAGTTTTTGAATTTTACAAAGTCATATGTAACTATTTACATTTAAATGCAGGCAATGCCGGCTCTGCTCATTCCTCCCTGTTCCACATTCAGCAGTCTCCTCCCAGTTTTTGTTTTGACTCACACACAAAAAAAAAACGACTCCACTACACACTACACTAAACACTATATAACACACTAACTATACACACCAAACACGCTATATGTCACAAATCTCTGCCATCACTTGCCATCTCTGTCACTGTCTGTATCACCGCCGGCGTCCCTCACACAACCGTTTTTACCGTTTCTTCCTGCACCAGCCACAAAGCAAACGTGACGGCAATGTTCGAAAATTATTTACATTATTTACCCTAAGTCCGGTTTTTGACCTGCCAGTGCATCCGTCTCATTAAACCACAACAGTGCACAGAATAGTGTTGTGTCGGTCGCGAACGTGTCGTTCGAACAAACAAATCTTTTAAGTAAACGAAGTGAACGGAATCACTTCATGAAATGATTCGTTCCTTTCTCAGTTCAGTTGAGCTCAGCCGCGATCATGCCGGCTGGGAGTGGAACTGCTGCCACTCACTCAGAGAACTGTGAGGACGTGATTCGTAAACCTACTGCACACAGAGAACTGTCGCTGAGGACGTGATTCTCGCTCACGTACTGTGCTGAAAGTGGCGCTGTGTCACTCACTCACTCACTCACTCAGGGCAGAGGAGATGATTCACGTTCAGTAACCGTACTGCTAAAATTAGCGCTGTGTTGCTAACATCCGTGTAGCATCATGTTAAGTGATTTTACTGTGCACAGAGGACACTTTCACCGTGTAATAATTTTAGTGCATGTATACCGCTCAAAGCAGTGCTGCGTCTCCCGCGAATGATTGTGTACTATAGTACATGAACGCACCGTCCCTCAGTAAGTGAACATGAACCTCAAGGCTGAATCATTAACTGAATGACAGACCGTTTGGCTGCTTATCAGTTTAGGGAGTTGGAGAGCGCTGAACGATTCGGTGAACAAATCTTTTGAAAAAGTCATTTTAATGAACGGATTCTAGAGATTCAGTTCGCGCTGCTGCAGGTATATATCCACTTGCCTCTTAAGGTATGTCATAGAAGTGAGCTCTACAGTGATTGGATCTGGTGCGCACCTGACTACGGTGTGCAGTGATTGGCTCTGGTGCACACGTGACTGTGGTGGCTCCAGTGGATAATGTTTGTGGAATTTGTAAAGCATTTATGAAATAATTTATTAACGGTATCATTGCAACAAATCCGACGTGGCACACCCTTGAACCAAGCAGCAGCCATGTTGAAACTCTCAGGTCAGTCTGATCCTGATCTGCAGAGATATTTGAGGAACACACACACACAGACAGACAGACAGACAGAGATTCCTTGGTTTTATAGAGAGATGTGACATGTTTAGCATCAATAAAATTTTGTCCTCTTTCATGAATGCAGTGTAAACAGTGTTCTCAAACAGCTGCTAAATGTTGGCAGGTAAGACCTTAACACTTAACACACACAGAGGCAGAAAGACTGGTATAGAAACTGACACTTTTTACAAGGAGACAATCAACTTCAGGTGCGAGACGCAACACTGTCTTTGACAAATTCTAAATCATTGTCACCCTCTTGTAAATTGAGCATTAAATCAGAACCTGAAGTTGTTTGTCTCCTTGCAGAAAGTGTCAGTTCGTGGCAGCACAATGGTTCTAAAGTTTAAGTCGAAAACTCTCAAGTTCAGCGGATTTGTTGAAGAAGTCTGGTGATACTGTGGTTACTAAATTAATTAAACAGGTTAAGAGAGACCTAACAAGTCATTTACATTACAGTGAAGCACATGGAGATCAGACAGAGCAGGTGGTCCAGGACACATGTGCATACACACTGAGAGAATGTGGTCATCTCTGAATGTGGTCTGAGTGATCACATCTCAGATGTGTCCTCAAGGCATCTTAGAGGTGTTCACTTGAGATTGTTTCACTCAGGACTGATGGTAATATCAGGTCTGAACAACCTCTTGCACAGTATATCCACAGGCTTGCCATAAACAAAGTCACTGCCTGTATATTTCTCTAAACAATTTAAGTTAGGAAACTACACAGAAAATATTGAGTGAAAGCTACAGGAAGGTCAGCTGATACACATAAGGTGTTCAAAAGTAATATCATCCAGGCATATAACATTAAACATATCAGCCCACCGGAGGTCTGTTCACCCTGCTGCCATCTGACAAAAGATACAGAAGTATCCTCTGCCATACCACCAGACTACAGAGCAGCTTCATCACCAGGCCAAGAGACTCCTCCTCCAGTCTAGAATGATGCTTTGTTTGTGCTTCTCTTCTATAGCATAAAAGGACTTACACTCAGTTTAGTTTTGCAACTTTGGCTTTAACCTTTGACCTTTTATAATTCAACAGGACCAACTGATCTTTAAAGTGAATTCAGTAACTATGGCTACATTAACTATGCTAGTTTCAGCAGCATCGATCTAGCGAGGACACTCCTGTATGTCTGTGTTCACCAACTTTGAGGATATTTGATGAAAAAAAAAAAGGAAATTTACAATGGGTAAAAATGAACAGCTCCTCTTGCTTCCCAGCTCTACATACTGCTCCGTCCACAATAATCAACAATGGTATTTTACTTTAAAAAACATTATAGCAAAACCACATTAACCTCATCAGCAGTGAAAACCTGCTATGAATCAAGCTTGTAATTTTAATTTCTAGCATGCTTTAACAACATTTCAGTAAGAAACCTCACCAACAAGGTCATGTTTTCTCCCTTGTTTGTTTTGTTGATTAGTTGTTGGGTTTTTTTTGTTTTTTGTTGGTTTGCTGGTCTGTTGGTTTGTCTGCAAGATTATACAAAATCTACAGAACAGATTTCCACCAAACCTGAATGTATGATGGATTTCAGCCCAGAACAGAATAAAAAGTTTGGATCATGACGAAAAAATTACGACGTATTTAGGTGGCTTGAATCTATGAAAGAGAACAATTTGATCCAACAATTTGTAGCAATTACCATGTTCTTGTCACCTTTTCATTGGCCACAATGTGACGTGAAAAATGAGGCCTTCCTTGTCTCTCTCTTTTGTCTATACAAGCCTGTGGATGATGGGTTGAAGAAGCTTGACTGTGGATTTGTTTGTGAAAAACGCTTTCAGCGATATTCTCTAGCATCTCATCTCAGATCCTCTCTCCACTCCACAGAGTCCCTCTAAGCAGTTATGCTTGGTTTCACATGTAAAGTGATATAGGGCTGTCCATTTCACATGATTAACTTAAAAAGGGGGTGCTGTTGTTGTTGCCAACACAAACTCAACACAACATGCTTACCTGTTGGCTTGGTAAATTCCACACGACTAATTCCACCAGGAAAACAAAAGAGTCAGGACACACTCACCTCTCTCCTCTGTACAGCTCTCACTCAGTCTAAGTCAGTAACCAGCCTTTAAGTTGAGGTGTCCCATTATAGTATATATCATTTGAACAGACGTCTGCTTTCCACGATCATGATAAAAATACTTATATAAAATCATCACTTATAAAACAATACAACTATTTTCTATTGATTTCCACCTTCAACATTCACAACATTACTTCGGACATACGCTACCATTCAAAAGTTCGGGGTCACCCAGACAATTTTCCATGAAAGCTCACACTTTTGTTCATCAAATCAGTTGCAAAATGAATAGAAAATATAGTCAAGACATTGACGAGGTCAGAAATAATAATTTTTATTTGAAATAATAATTTTGTCCTTTAAACTTTGCTTTCGTCAAAGAATTCTCCATTTGCAGCAATTACAGCTTTGCAGACCTTTGGCACTCTAGCAATTCAATTTGTTGCAATAATCTGAAGAAATTTCCCCCCATGCTTCCTGAAGCTCCACCCACAACTTGGATTGGCTTGATGGGAACTTCTTACGTACCATACGGTCAAGCTGCTCCCACAACAGCTCAATAGGGTTGAGATCTGGTGACTGTGCTGGCCACTCCATTACAGACAGAATACCAGCTGCATCTCACAAGTGTTCTTCTGTGTGATTCAAACACCGCAAACTTAGATTTGTCCATCCAAAACACTTTTTTCCAATCTTCCTCAATCCAATGTCTGTGGTCTTTTGCCCATCTTAATCTTTTCCTTTTATTGGCCAGTCTCAGATATGGCTTTTTCTTTGCCACTCTACCTAGAAGGCCAGCATCCCAGAGTCGCCTCTTCACTGTGGACATTGGGACTGGCATTTTGCTGGTACCATTAAATGAAGCTGCCAGTTGAGGACCTGTGAGGTGTCTATTTCTCAAACTAGAGACTCTAATGTACTTGTCCTCTTGATTAGTTGTGTACCGGAGCCTCCCACTTCTCTTTCTATTCCGGTTAGAGCCTGTCCGTTATGTTATCTGAAGGGAGTAGTACACACTGTTGTAAGAAAACTTCAGTGTCTTGGCAGTTTCTCGCATAGAATAGCCTTCATTTCTCAGAACAAGAATAGACTGTCGAGTTCCAGAAGAAAGTTCTTTTTCTGGCCATTTTGAGAATATAATGTCCCGTTTACACCACGAGAATAGGCAGATATTTCCCTGCAAACAGGGTTTTACATGAAAACCCTGTTTTTATCACAGAACACGATTATTTCTAAAAACTCTAGCCAAAGTGGAGATTTCTGAAAATGCTGGTTATGTGTTGCCATGTCAACTGGGAGAAACAGGGTTTTAGGTTCTCAAACGTCACATTGTGCACCAGAAAATGCTTAACATCATGTGTGCGCCTTATCTGTTTGTTCACATGAACGAATCTCACGCCATATTTGTTGTTTTGAAGGGAACAGGAAGTCGCTCGTGTTATTCGTTGTTGTTGATTCTGAGGATTCTGATTGGCTTGCATGGCTTATCTTTCTCCCTGCACTGCTGCCGTTTGGCATAGTTACAATGGCGCTCGATGGCGTATTTATTCGGGTTGATGTTAATGACAACTTTTTTGTTATTATTGAAAATGGGGGGGGGGGGGGGATTTGTTTCTGAAAATACCCGGCTATGTGTAAATGTAGCCTAAATCAAACCCATAAATGCTGATGCTCCAGATATTCTACTAGCTCTAAGGGAGGCCAGTTTTATAGCTTCTCTAATCAGCATAACAGTTTTTAGCTGTTCTAAAATAATAGCACAAATGTTCTGCAATCATCAATTAGTCTTTTAACAAGATTAGCTAACACAATGTATCAGTGGAACACAGGAGTGAAGGTTGCTAGAAAAGGGCCTCTGTACACCTATGTGGATATTCCATTCAAAATCAGCCATTTCCAGCTAGAATAGTCATTTACCACATTAACAGTTTTATTTCTGTATTTCTGATTAATTTAATGTTATCTTCATTTAAAGAAACAATGCTTTTCTTTTAAAAATAAGGACATTTCTAAGTGACCCCAAACTTTTGAACGGTAGTGTGTAAAACAAAAGAGAGTTAAAGAAAAAAAAAAGAGTTCTGCAGAGAAAGAGCAGAGGAGTGCTGATCACATGTTCTGTAGTGTGAATGTACACCTGGTATGATGGGAGCATATGTGTCCGTTCTGTGCAGAGATGAGAGGAGCATCTGCAAGTTTCTGTATCCACAGCCCCAGCCTTTATCCCCCGCTGAGGAGCAGTAGTGGTCAGTATCAGCGCTCAGCCACACATGGACACAGTCTCTGCACTCAGTCTGGTAGTACTCTTTTAAGGCTGTGACCACACCTAGACACAGAGGGGAACAGAGTGTGTGTAAAACAAGCTGAGCACATTCCAGCTGCAGCTCAGCAGTTAAACCAGAACATATCACATCAGTTCTACTACCAATAGAGCACAAAACACAAAAATCATTCGCAGGTGATGCAATATGTGTCAGTAAGCATATGCACAGTGGACTGAAACACTGAGCACAAATAGAGGACATCCAGATTCAAGACCACTGAGTGCCACTACTAGCTCAGACATTTATGCATCAGTGAGCAATTTTAAAAGAATTCTAATTTTGATCACTGATATGAAATATGAATGGCAATCAAGACAATAAAAATACATAATTCGAACATCTGAACTGAAAGTCTTTTCCAGACTAAGTTTTAAATCCCCACGTCCTGCCAGCTACAATAAAACTAATATTCTGCCAAGTCCCGCCCTACTTCTGATTCGGGTCTATGTGTGGGAAACACTATTCAGTGTGTATGTGAGATACTGCAGCTCTGAAAATAGAAAATAAATGTGCAGCAGCACACTGATATTGTGGCAGGCTGTCAAACATGAATTAATCTATGGGAAACTCTTTTGGCAATGGTACAGACTCGTGACATAACAGCTAGTTTGTTAATAGTCTACATATAGCAAACAAACAAACATCTGAATGCAAAAATTAAATACCTATCCAACGGACCAAAGGTCCAATACTCAGGTCCAATGCTGATAATATTGCAAACTGTATACACAATCACACATTCTTCCTTCACATGACCACAGCTCATGGCTTATAGAGGTGACAATAGTTGGTACAAGCAGCTGAATAAGGCACACACGCACGAACGCACTTAATCCCCACAACAAGACAATGATAATAGATTAACCAAAAAGCATTTTGTAAAAGTTGAGGGAAGGCTGAAGAACTGGTTCAGGATAAAGATACGGACCGACAAATAAGGTTGACAAATGCTGAGAATCTGGATGATGTGCAGGAACATGACCTTTCTCTATCTGAGAACAGACTTCACTTTGCCTACATAAAATTCAAGCAATTCAAGCCAAAAATCGTGTATTAGGCCATTAGGCCAACTGTAACAACAGCTGTTATTATGTCACATAAAGCACAGACCGTGAAAGAGGCATTAGTCTGTATCGCAGTAGAGGTGCCAACAATAACAAGCATAGTGGGTGGGTGCTGTGCCGTGGTGGGAGCAAGAGGAAGATGAGGCTGAGATGGATCACTGTGTTGACTAAATCTACAGACTCTTTCTTGTATGTGCTGCGGTTGTAGATACCTTGAGTTCTCGTACTGCCATCATCAACTCCTGAGGCCACAGACTCCATCATCTCAGCCCTCTTACTGTGGAACTCTGCGGGGGCCATGAGGCCCCGGTCCACAGCTTTCTCCATAGTCCTCTCCTTCTGTCTGCAGTAGCCTCCACTGCCGTCCAGACCAAACTGCCTCTGCACAGACGACAGACCACACAGTTCAGCTGACATGCCCAAAGATGTGCTACTGCATCACATACACAGAGAAAAAAACATAAACTTCATACAGTACACACACACACAACAGAAAGCAAATTGTTACAGCATACAGTATGACTCCCTGACTACATCTACTTTGAGTTTCATGTACTAACCTCATCTCCACTGCATCTGTGTTGTATACAGCTTTACTCAGCCATTTGTCCTATAGTTAACTGACTAAGACTCTATGTTCCTACACTTCAACTTTAGGATGAATAATCCAGGATGCACACTAGTGAAAGCAGAGAGGACCTCAGTGTCCCATGACCAAAAAAAGACAAGACCAAAAGTACAAAGAAGCAGCTTGCGAAGCCACCTCAAAACAGAGCAACCTCGACGTGTTGCCTCAAAGCTGGAAAACTGAGTTGCTGAGCTCAAATCTAAACCTAAAATTTTAATTATCTCTCTTATCCCTCTTTCTATCCATATCCATTCTCGACTCAGCTGGACGACCCTGACAGCAACCTCAAAGGGTCAAAGTTCCAACTCAAAACCATCAGTGGGTTTAAAAATATGGCTAACCGAAGACATTGTGTGCCAGGAGAAGGCAGCACAAATCCAGAATACATCTTGATATTTATTTTTGATTTATTTTATTGGTCAGTGTCACCAAATTAGTACATTAAAATGAGTGAGATGAACTGACTGAAAACTTCATCACAGTAGCTAATAGAGACACTGACAGTTTTTTCTTTGGGGACATGATTTGCAGTTTAAAAATGGGAAAACAAATGCAACATGTGGCAATATATGATATTACAGTAATATGGAATCGTGACTTAAGTAATGAGATGATTTCTTGTTGTGGTGCCTCTGGTGAATCATGACAACAAAGTGTTCCACAACATACTCACCAATCAAGAATAAGAAACAAAGAAATGATGTGACACACACAGGAGCAGATGCCTGTACTCACCAGATAAAAAGACACCATTGACAGTTTACCTTTATAGTCAGTGATTTACATCAAACCAAGAACATATAACTACATACACACTATGGTTTGTCCAGCAGGTGTTGTGTGAAGTAAAATCCAGACCTGCAGCTTTTTGAACTCCTCTCTCTCCCGCTGGGCCTCCTCCTGCCTCATCCTCTGTTCCTCCTCCATCTGAAGTTGTTTGGCTAGCTTCAGGTCTGATCCAGGGCTACCTGCACCAGTAAACCACAGGCTCAGGAAGGTGTACATGTACAGTCACGGTAAAAAGTTTCCACCCACTCATAAAGAACTTGTGTATCATGGCAGTCTTCATTTCCAATGATATAAGATATAACCTTTTGACCGTGACTGTAGGTGTGGAACACATCTGACAGATGCGGAAGAAAACAACTGGAAGTGTGGTAGAGGTCACTGAGTGAATTATGCAGCAGGGAGGTATGAGTGTATGCCCACCTGCAGGATTCACAGCTGCTTCATGATCTAAATGCACTTCCACATGTTCCTGCAGAGAAAAGCTGTTGCTGCACACCACAGAGCACAGAGGGCACTCAAATCTCTTCTCTCCTACAAAACACAGGAAACTCCATTCAGGTCCACTTATTACAAACTGATTTGAGGGTTATCTGAGACGGATGGGATTTTCTCTGGTCCACTCTGTGTCAACCACTGAGCGCCAAGTTTGATTTTGTTAACATATAGTATTTTATCCCTCGGAGGATTTTCCGCTGACAGCCTGCATGAAACATCCAGTTCTCATCCAGTTCACATGCACTTGTAAAGAAGTTTGTATAATAGTTGATAAAACATGTGCTGTTGTATATAGTTAACTCTGAAGTACACGCCTATAAATCTTTTCATAGACTCCTACTAAGAATTAGCTGTTGATTCTACCATCAGTGTCATTCATATGAATCATTTTTTGTTCTGTCTAATCTCTGTTTTGTTCCAGCCAGACAAAGTGGAAAAAACTTGGTGTGATTATCTGAGAGGTGAGGTCATCCACCACACAAAAAAAAAGATTGTCGTGTTCAACTAACAGTCAGCATTGCCCACTAGATCTCAGTTAGCATGTACTATCAGAGTCAGTGAACAAAGGTCTTCCACCTTTTGCTTTAAAAAAGCAGGACACTACAACCACAGCGAAAGGTTTATTCATAAGTCCTTCATTCAGTTCATATCCCTCTGATCCTCCTTCATCTCAAGTCATTTGGCTAGCTTCAGGTCTGATCCAGGGCTACCTGCACCAGTAAACCAGAGGCTCAGAAAGGTGTACATTTACAGTCACAGTGAAAATGTCATGTAAAAGTGTACAAGTGGCAGTTCCAGAGATTTCTACGGCCCTCATGTTTCTTTGATGGATGACTAGAAACTACACAAAAACATTCATGAAGTTTGGTTCAATAATGAATCTAACTGAAGCTTGTGGATGGCTATCAAAAGCCTCTAACTGAAGTGACCAAGAGACATTCAATCAAATGAATAGAAACTTTTGATCATGACTGTACATACTAGCAACACCCAGAGTGGTCTGGAGGGCTCAGTTTGCAACAATTTGCTGAATTGTAAGATTCTTGGCATACTGACATGAACACAGACAGCTGACAAAACTATCACCTTGCTACTTTTTATCAGCTCACCAACAAGTAAAACGTTACCTTCACATCACACCTCTCTGCTTACCCCAGTTTGTTCTACTCATGTGGCTCTGACATTGAAAAAGAAAAAAAACAGTGTGTAAAAATGGACTATGGAATAAAATATCATAAAAATTGCATAACTTACTAATTTTAACTGCTGCGTAAGATTTAGAAAATCCTCAGCCATACCCCAGACTATTCCCCTAACAGGTGAAGACCCTGGTGAGGATGACAACCACAGAGATGAGATTCTCTGAGATGCTCTCTGACAGTTTGTGCACAAATTCTTTAGTTTTAAAAAAAACAACAACTGCTCCATCGGCTGTGTGACAGGCTGCTTTCAGAGCATCTGACGGGCTGAAGAGGAGGAATGTTGAGGTCCTGGGCTGACATGGTTATACCTGGTCTGCCCAGGTCAAAGGATGGATGTGTGAAAACAAAAGTCAGAGGGACTGGCACCGCCGCCCAGAGAGCCACACAGCTCGCATGGCTAAAATGCATGACAGGTACAGAAAGGCACTGCATCATCAGTAAGCTGATAAGAGTTTTCTGCAGTTTCATGTTGTGTCTTTCTGTACAAATTAAGTAACATATAACATTGTGTTGTTCTACATACTCCACAGCTTCCATAACAAAACAACTATGAGCTAAACATGCTGTCAGAGGAGACACACTGACAGACTGCTGGCTGAAGCTGATGTCACCGCTGGTATACACACATCCAGTGCTGACCCTCCACAAACAATCACCCAGTAAGGACACATCATGTACATGTGGGTGTGGGTGTCCTAGTTTTGAGAGGTAATGAACTCTTCCATCTTTCTAAACTCAGCTGGCCAAGTTGGTATTTGTGGAACTTGTTTGCTCCACTGGATAAATGATAAGATGCTACAGATTAACTGTGTGCTGACAACAGTGACTGTGTGACTGAACACTGTGTTCAGTACACATCAGCAAAGATGTAAAAAAAAAAAGCAGACGTGTTACCTTCAGCTGAGGGCTCTTCCTGCAGGTGCAACTCAACATGCTCCTGCAGGATGAAGCTGCTGCTGCAGACCAGGGTGCACATGGGGCAGGAGAACAGCTCCTCTGTGAAAAGTGAAGGGCAATTAAAGTCAATGGTGACGTTACAGTTGGAATACAGTCACACATTCTCATATTTGTTTGGACCACCTTTAGCTTTAATTATGGCACACATTCACCGTGGCATCATTTTGATAAGCTTGTGCAATGTCACAACATTTATTTACTTCCAGAGTTGCATTAAGTTTTCGCCAAGATCCTGTATTGATGATGGCAAAGTCGGGCCGCTGTGTAAAGTCTTTTCTAGCATATCCCAAAGAAACAAAAAATCCATTGATGGAGAAACCTGGTCATTCAGTATATTCAGGTAGTCAGCTGACCTAATATCTAGGGCACATAACGTTGCTGAGCCTAGACCTGACCAGCTGAGTAACTCCTCAACCTGTTGCATGTCTTTCTCACCCTCACATGTGCACAAACCACAGGTTAGGAACTTCTTTTTAAAGTACAAAAAATGTGAAATGTGCAGTTATCTTATTGGTATCGGCTGGAAAAAAAAAAAATCCATGTAGGGCAGCCATAAAGTTTGAAAAAGTTGAATCACCTTTTCTTGGAGATGAGAGACGCTTCTGTTTGGCTTTGCGATGCTCAGATTTCATCCCAATATATCCTTCATCACAGAGCACGTTAGACTTCAGTCGTGTTTTAGCACCCTGTGTTTTCAGAATTGAAGTAGTGGGTAATGTCTCTCCAGGTGATGAACCCCCACTCTCAGCTGTGATATTCAGTTTATGTGGCACTGAGTCTGTGGTGACACTAGAGGCAGCAGTGGGTGTCACTGCACCAGCTCCATCACAGGTGTCCCCAGCTGTGCAGGACTGAGTTAAGGGTAACTGCGTGGCTGTTTGGCTGTCCACACTCTCCATCACAGCAGCGTTTGTTTCAGCAGAGCAGCCTGACGGCAACGTGAGGTGAGCCTGATCCTGTTCGTCTGGATGTGCAGAGCTGATGTGGAAGCAGAGTTCATTGTAGGACACTCCAGACAGGGAGCAGAGTGGACAATGCATGTCATTTTCCAGGTGGCTCAGAAGGAGATGTGTCCTCATGTCCTCCTCAAACATGATTTCCTCACCACAGATGTCACAGGTCAGCATGGCTATAAGTACAGAGACAGTCACTTTACTTTCCTGCATATCAACAGAACAGTGGCAGAGCAAAAAGGTGCAGAAAAGTGCCAGTGACATGTGTCATGACATTGAGTTACATAAGACCATTATGAATCAGTAATTGGTTCTTTTGTCATGTACTTTACATAATGAAAGGCAGCTGAGGCGCTGGAGCACTGAGTTTGGGTGCAGTCACTCCAGCTTTCTGTGTGATCACAGCTGGGAATCATTAGTAGCATAGAAGAATATGAGATGCTGTCAGGTGTGTATGTCCTCGCCAGTGGTGCATGTTACTGTGTCACTTTGGGCTTGTAAAGTGAGGGTGGAGTTTCCATCGGTCCCCTCATAAATGCTGCATTTGCAGTAACCAGGGTATATGCTTTAAATGCAAATGTTTTTGAAGATATAGGTTAATAATAAAAGTCTGAGGAGGATCCTGCGTTAACTTATAATGAATTCTTATCAGCATATAACATTCCTGTCATCCCAACAGTTGTTGATGCTGTTCCATCAGATACTAAAACTCTGCTGTAATCCTTTCATTTGGACAAAAACTGGTCACAAACATAGAAGGAAAATGGTCAAAAGGAAGTTACAACTGGTAACCTGCTTCATATGTTTTTTTTTAAATACATAATATGTATGGTGATATGGATGTGGTTATTACAGAGCTACTTTTTTGTTGTTTCAAATGAGGTGCGAGAGGTATGTAGGAACATTACACAGACATCACCCGGCTATAGAGGCTATATGTTCCTTCTGTCACCACACAGATTAAACATCAACTCATCTCTTTGGGGACTGCACCTTTAGTCTGTCTAGTTTGATCTTAATCATTTAAACAAAAAATTAGACAACAACTTCATCTCAACATTGAATTCATTTGGCCTTTTTGCTGATGAAATGTCAGTCGAGTAAATGTTGATGTTTTTAATCTTATTTCTTTTTTTGTTGCAAAATTCCATAAACAAACCAGCAAATTTACATAACAGAAACTGACCATACCGTCTTCAAATCTGACCAGGACACATGAAAATACACCGCACGAAGTCTCAAGCTGTGACAATCAGAGCTGTATAAGGATGTGATCCAGAATTACATTATCTTTTGTTTATATGCATTATGATCTCTGAACTACCTGGAGCACACTTAGTCCCAGAAATCCCCCATTGGTCAGGCTCTACACAATGCAGCTTACTTTAGGTATTATTTGAAGGAAACTGAGACTAAAGAAGGGAAGAATCCAACAACTGCTCATAAACTGAGTGTTTGAGCTGAAATGGAAAAAGACCTATTCTATTTGGATTGTGCACTGATTTAGAAAAATGTAGAATTAACTAACTGATCATATATTGTATGTACAAAAAAGTACAATATTTCTCTCTGAAGTGGAGTGGGGCGGAAAAAGTGGAGGAAGATGCCACAGAAATACTCAAGTAATGTAGAAGTACCTACACATTGTACTAAAGTACAGTGGTTGAGTAAATGTACTTGTAAACATTACTTTCCACCACTGTTCTCTTCTGACCTACTGCTTCTCCAACAAGCTGGCTGTAAGACTCATGCTGCAGCTTTGTTCCACTTCTGAACCGTTATTTCAATGAACTTAATCAATAACAAATCACTGGAAAAAATTATCAACATATGTCCTCTTAAGCAGTACTTCAACATTTAGCATTAATGAGTACGATCAGCTCGTTGTCAATGAGAGTAAAAGAGGAGCACATTGTTAATTTCATTTCCAGCATCGCCTCTCACAGATGAGGTCATGAACAGAGCATGAAGTGAACTCTGAACACAGTCAAACCCATATGATGTCATATAAACCTGAGCGATAAGACAGTTGTCAGGAACAGGGTTAATTTTATATCAGTGATATTGAAAAGGAGTTATTGTTTATTAGTAGCGTTGGCTCACACGCCAGTTAGCAACTTAAAAACATGTATGTTCATAGCGATACGTCTGCAACAGGATATCTACAGCAGCAACTCGGTCAGCCAACCAACTGTATGGCACATCACTGTCCAGGACTCAGATTAATCAATGACCTCCATTAACAACTGTAGAGGGTCACAGTACATAAATGCCAGTTTTGAATCTTTCTTGCAAAATAAATACATTAAGTTGTCAGTTAAATGTGAGAAATAAGGTGTGTGGTTCCACAGAACCTATTTGGCTGAACATATTTACACGTTTTGTTCTCCAAAATAAAATCCATCATTAAATGTCCCACAGTTTAATCAGAAAGTTTTGTGTGTTAAAAACAGTTAGCGGTTGCTAACGAGCATCTAAATGAGACTACAGAGGTTGTTGGGACATTAAACGTCCTCACAGTAGACACGGAGACTCATCTACTCATACTCATCTAATCTGAAATTTGGAGCATTGTTGTTGACTGATGAACGGGATCATTGTGTCATTATGTGTGATTGTGTGATCATGAAGGCCTCTTCTTTAACTAAAGCAGCTCAATATGAACAGAAACAGGACACAGCCAAATGTGTTGGACGAGCCAGCTGAGCAACGTTAGCAGATATTCCGGATGAACATGATGGAGACATATTCTCATTTTCAAGCATGAACTGTTTACCTGGATAAAAGTAAGGCAACATATTTCAGTGAAACATTTTTCACTTATCTCTGCTGAATGAAATCCTCATGCTGCTATTTGACACACAGCCTGTCACTGCTCTGAGTGTCCAGATCCCAACTGCAGAGAGCAGGACATGGACAGAGAGCAGGACATGGACAGAGAGCAGGACATGGACAGAGAGCAGGACATGGACAGAGAGCAGGACATGGGCAGAGAGCAGAACATGGGCAGAGAGCAGGACATGGGCAGAGAGCAGGACAAGGACGAAAAGGAGGACGTGGACAGAGAGCAGAACATGGACAGAGAGCAGAACATGGACAGAGAGCAGAACATGGATAGATATGGAATTAGATTTGTGCCAAAAGAAATAAACAAAACTTCTTACATGTCAAACAAAAACTGGAATTTGAGAGAACATAAAACTCATTTCAAAAATAAAACTAGAACTAGCAATCAAATAATTTATCAAATAGTGTAAAATATTGGTCTTTTACTCTCATAATAATGCATTTTATTGTTTACGGTTCCCTCTGCTGGTCTCTCTCTGCTCAGACTTTTGCGCTGACTCTCAGCTTTGCAGTCTCCCTGCAGCTCTGTCTCGTTTGAGCTCCCTGACTTTTTGTTTGCAGCTTTATCACAAACCACTCGGGTGGGCGGGCCTTTAAGCAGAGCGTCCCCATAGCTAATTAGTTGTTGACTGCTCAGTACCCATGTGTAGATAGCTAGTGCGCTAAATGACCCAGGCTTAAAAACACCCGACGACAATGAAGAACAATATATGTATGTCATAACTAATTATATTTCATTAGTTTTTCTTGTTGTGGCTTATTACTGTTGTTCTTCATTGTCGTCGTCATCTTGTCTCCGTTCTAAAGCCAGGGTCGTTTAGCGCGCTTGCTATCTACACATAGGTACTGATATGCGTCAGTCAAAATCTAATTAGCCAGTGGGGACGCTCTGCTGAAAAGAGAATGAATTTTATGGTCTCTCAAATTCCTGTTTTTGTTTGACATTTAAGAAGTTTTGTTTGCTTATTTTTGCACAAATCTAATTCCATAGGTCAGAGAGCAGGACATGGGCAGACGTGCTGAAACAATGAAGTCACACACCGCAGTACGCCTCAGGGTGAACATGTCTTCCGTCACAAACACACACAGATCTTACCTCTGCTAGACGTCCATTCACTGCTTTCGTTTCTCCGTGACTGTCATGGCGGAAGACTGTGGCACTTCCGCGCCGAACTTTCACAATAAAAGAACCTCCAATTATTTACCGCTGTTTTCTATAATTTTGTGTTTGCAATAAAAAATAAAATATGCTACATGAAATATGACTTACATGTCCTTTTACAAAACAAAAGGTTTAAAGGAGCACTCTGTGGTTTTGTTAGTAATGTTAATGAGCAGAGAAATATGTTCATTGGCTGATTTTTTTTCTGTCGAATCAAACAAAATTAACAAACTGTCTTCATTTTCATGACTGAATAAACTGAATAAACAAACTGACCTTTAAGGACAACACAGTTTATACTGTTTAACTGTGTTGTATATGTGGTGCCGTCTTTCTAGCCACCTTTCTAGCTTCAGACAGCATTCTGGGACCTTGTTTTCCCCTGAGAACAGCTGATTTGTTGAGTTTACGGTATCTGTGATTTGATGCAGTTTCTTTTGTAGGTTTGAAATACTCCAGGGTGCTGAATGTGACCAAATGGCGAGACTCAGCTGGTAGTCATGAGGCTCAGTGGAAATTAGCTGCACCTGGCCTGGAAAACAGACAGGTCTGACAACAAGCAGGCAGAGACAGACAGCTGCAGTTATACATGATTTCTCCTGTATGTATGAATTGATGGATGAATATTTTATTTTTGTGTCTGGACCCATCCCTCATGGAATCATTCAGACACACTAACTAAGATAGATAGCTGGGAAATTTCAGAACAACAAACAACAAATCAAACACTCTGGCATGTTCCTTTAATTCAGCTTCATATCTGAATTTAGCTGTTGTATAGGCCTATAAATTAGACACGTATGTACCCACATTAAAAACATTTATAGTCAAAGAATACAAGACACTCGCTGTCATTATTGATCTGTCAGATATTTAGAATGTCAGGACTTCACATCTTAACATGTGTTTTAGAATCCTCACATACCACTAGCAGGAGTGTTTGTGTTGCTAAATTAGTTTATATTCTGTTGTAATTATATAATATGTATTTGTAGTCTTATTAAGTGTCTCTAAATCTCATCATCAGCAAAAACACAGCATAATCCAGGCTGGTGTTGCCTGTTCCAATATGATAACAATACTTTGTTCACAAGCTTGATAAAACAGCGTTCAGGAGAGAACAGCTCATGAAAGAGTATTAATGAGTGCAGTAGCTTTAATCTCTGTACGTCGATAACACCAGCCAGTGCCTGAGAGCTCGGTGACTAAAACCTGGCAGCACCTTTCTTTTCCTCTTTCCTCAGACCGCCGCTGCAGAACCTCATGTTCTGTACTGTGACGTCTCAGATGTCGGCAGGTTAGTTCTGGGTGGGGGAAGTGAAAGGCAGGACTTGCTCCTCCCTCATAACCACCACTGAGGTGCTCATGACCAAGGCCCTTAACCCCAGCTGCTTCAGTGGAGACACTCAGTGGCCGCACAACTACCAGGTGTGAATGTGATTGAAAAGAGCATTGCTTACAGTGAAACCACCCTGAATAAATAACGGTTGAAAGGAAAGACTGTGTTTGTGGTCAGCCATCCTCAGTGACAACTCTGTGATGGACAGATGTAGTTCACTTGACTACGTCAGGCAGAAGAAGTGACTACTACTGACTGACTACTGTGTCACAATGTTGATTATGATGACACACATTTATGCCAACTCACTGATCTTTTGATATGAGAATCAATCCTAGAACATCATTTGCATATTTAAACATACAATTTCAGAAAACTCATAATACAAAAAAGTAATTGTCTTAAGCTTAACAGTCAACTATTTATTATGTATTACATTTATACTTTAAAGTATACTATTAGGGAACTATTTAGATATAATTTCTTTTATTTGGAATGTACCTTTAAGTGTACTTAAGTGGGACTTGATGTTAACTCATATATACAGTGTCAGTAGCTAGACATCTAAACATTCACATGACATTGTTAGTACATATTTGATTTCTTTCTAAACTAATATTGTAATGGATACCAAAAAGAACAACGTCAAGTCAAATCGAGGGTCCACCACATATAAGTTACCCTCGTGTAAAACAGTATAAACTGTGTTTTCCATTCAGTCGTGAAAACAAAAAGAGTTTGATTATTTAGTTTGTTAATGCAGAAAAAAAAATATCAGCAAATGAACATATTTCTCTGCTCATTAACATGTCATCACCAGAACTACAGACTGCTCCTTTAAGAAAAGTGTATTGAAGTCAAGCCCTGTGTGTGTGGCTCCTCTGGAGGCTGCGGTCCACTGTGTGTGTGTTGTCCGTACTTTCTAACGTAGGCTCTCGCGCTGGTACTGGCCAGCGCAGAGGCAGGTGGAGCTGCTTCCTGTAGTTTGTCAGTGTGAGATCATCCAATGACTGGCCTGCTCAGGTCCTCCCTCCCTCTCAGAGCTCATTAAGATTTCGGGAATGGGGACGTGAGGTGGGAGGAGGTGAGAAGGAAGGAGGCAGGGAGGTAAGGAGAGGGGAGGCTGGTCCTCTGAAACGTATTTATAGCGATAAACTGGATTCACCCCAAGTATTTCCCGAAGGTCGGAGCGAGCGGATCATCTTAAGCGCGCTGTGCTCGTCTTTTCTTCTCTTCAGTGCCGCACAGAGAGCGACAGGACACAGGTGTGTGTGCGTGTGTGTGTGTGCGCGTGTATGTGTGGGTAATCATTGCACATGCTGTGTGTGTGTTCAGTATCGTGAACAGAGACAGAGCTTCACACTGTGCCTTGATTTCTGTCCTTTGGACATTAAGCTGGTGGTTCTACCAGAGCACCCTGTCTCTTGATTGTTTCAGGGTGATAAAGGTAATGAAGTGATAACATTATTATCAACAGGTGGAGCACAAAGTGAGCTCAGTTTCATCTTCCTCCAGCTGTCATGGATGTCAGTGATGTGGAGCCTAAGCAGCATGAACTGGTGTCACACCGAGGCTTCAAGCTGATCCACGGGACGCACGATCCAGATGATGTGGACAAGATATATAACCTAGAGATCAGAGACTCGGACGTGTTTGTTGTGACCTACCCAAAATCAGGTGAGAGGAAAGTAAAGAAGGAGTGTTGTGTAGGTCTCTGGTGACAATGCAGGCTGCTGTGTGCCATGTCCTGTGCTGGACTCAGCACAGAGGAAGGAACAGGGTGGATTAGTGTGAACAGCATTTCCAGATGAATGTCCCACTCTTTTGTGATTTGAGCAGAGAACAGGGTGTCAAATGATTCGCTGCGGTGTGTATTGTAAAAACAGTCAAAGAGAAACGAGGACAAAGGTGACAGAGTGGAGGAGATGTGTCCTCATTGTACACCTTGGGAGACAGACCTGAGGCCTGCGCTCTGCTCCACAGGGACCATCTGGATGCAGCAGATACTGCTGCTCTTCGAGCTGAAGGGAGATGTGACAGCCGTCAGTGAGCTCAACAGCCAATGCAACGCCGATCTCATCCCCTGGATTGAGGTGAAAGGCAGCAGACAGGCGTTCATCACAGCCCCCTCACCCAGGCTGAGGGTCACCCATCTGCAGTACCAGTTCATGCCTGCTGCTCTGAGCCAGAAGAAGGGCAAGGTCAGCGCTCCAGCACCCATGTTTCATGTGTGCTTTGACAGCAACAGTATACTTTAGGGCCCCTCTTAAACAGTTACACACAGCATACAAACATTGACAAACACTGACTAACTGACACACAGTCATGTCATGTGCATATAAGGACATTGTTATGTGTTTATTGATGAGCAGTAATTGTCAACAGTACAAACCTCTCTTAGAGGACACATTTTATATTATAGCAGCTGTGGGATTCTATAGTGACATTCATTACACACTGGCCTCCTGTCCACTGGAGCAGCAGTAGCTGCACTGTCATGAAAACATCTTGTAGGAGCCATGCATGAATTTAAGATGTAATTGTAGTCTGTACATTAAGTTGATGTTTTTTTCATAATAAAGGTTTATTGTGGAGAGTCAAAAAAGATAGGTTAGGCCGATCTCAGAGAATTTTACTCAGCTCCCTGCAGACACTGCATCCTGCTTACAGTTACATTACAGTTTGTTATAAAATTACAGTTTGTTATAACCATATGTATGTACTGCTTATGAATACTAAGTAGGGGCCCATTCAGCTGCTTCAGTAACGTCATTCATCAATTTAAGATGTCAGTGGGACATAGCTAACTATGTTACTAAAGTCTGCCTTAAATCAGTAGCATTAAAACAAATACATTTAAATGAATGTGTGTATAAACTGTAAATAAAATAATGTAAAAATGTGGTATTTAGTGTTTGTTCACAAAGCTAGAATATTTGTGTCAAAATGTCATATATCAGCACTGAGAAATTTAAACGATACACAACCGCATGCTTAGATGTAATTGTGGCCAGATCGGCACATGAAGTACACAGCAGAAATATGGAAATCCCTCCAGTATTTGTTGCCTGCTGTGGAAGTGCTGGACAGTGTTTGACAGACTGCCATTTACAGGGCTTGCTGCTATAGTGACAACAAAAAGAATCTCTGATGTGCATCTGGTTGTTTTCTTGCTCTCTTCACCCTGCATTCCTCTGTTGTTTGTTGCAGTTGGCCATGTGACTTCCTCCCCCGTAGCTGTGGGAAATGGCACATGTCCAAATCATCCCATTAACACTCAGAGGTCATTTTCAGGCCGCAGAAGGAATTTGGCTTTAACATTACAATTACAGAGTGATAATGCCAGACTTACTGTGTGTACTGTGATGAGCTATTGTAGTTTTAAAATAGAATAAGGCAATTATAAAGTCAAAGTAGAGGGAGGATAGAGTGTAGGATGAACTAGTAGGTTGTTGATACATGGACCTTACCTTTTTCAGGTGATCTATGTGGCGAGAAATCCCAAAGATGTCCTTGTGTCCTACTTCCACTTCCATAAGCTTGCAAACATGCTGGAAACTCCAAAGGATTTTGATGATTTCTTTGAGAAATTCATGAGAGGAGAAGGTAAGAGCAGCTCTCATCTGTCACTCACACAATGATGCTTGCACAGAGAATATTGCTTGCAGCTCATGATGATTGGACATATGTGGTGGTGATGGTGTGCATTGTTTTGTTGCAGTGTTTGGCAGCAGCTGGTTTGAGCACATTAAGACTTGGTACTCACACAAGGATGATATTAACATGCTGTTCATCACTTATGAAGAAATGATTCAGGTAGGGTCTCCGAACATTTGAATCTGTAATTGCCTAAGTGTATCATACTGTGTTGTAGGCTTGTGTGTGGTTTTAAGTAGAGATTATCTGCACATTTATGCTGCTGCACTTTTGTTCAGGACCTGCATTCAGCAGTAGAGAGGATCTCCTCGTTTCTGGGAAAAGAGCTGACTGGTGAGCAGCTGGCAAATGTGGTGAGATACAGCACCTTCAACAACATGAAGAAGATCCCTCAGGCCAACTATGAGCAGGTGTCAGGTGACCTGCTCAACCACCACCAGGGAACATTCATGAGGAAAGGTGAGAATATTTACTACATCAGTTTGACAAAGGAACTCAACGCTGTGGCTCGCTTAAAAACCTCTTAAAAACAAAGGACTCAACTACGAAGACAAAGAATGGTTTTAGTTCACTATAATGAATGACGGCATAGTAAAACAAGAACATCAAAACAGCTTTGGAAAAGTTTGAACCAATAACAGACAGGTACTGGAGGCCTGAGCTGAGGGTCCATGAACACACTACAGCGGCAGGTTGACACAGAAAGTTTGAAACTGTGATATTTCAGGAGATGAAAGTGATACATTTAGTGGGTTTAATAAGGTTATTTTCATAAAGCACCTATGTATAGAATCTTAATGCAATTATTCTGATAAAATTAACATCTTATTTTGTGGCCAAATGGAGGCTGCAGAAACGAGCTGTGAACACAGCTCTGACATTTCAGTTTTTTCCACACTTGTCAGCTGACAGCTGCCTCCTCATACATCCAGCAGATGCAGAGCAACATCAGCATTCATTAGGAGTCGTGTTTGTGTCCGCATGATGGATGGTAGTCCACTGCTCGCTGTATTCTCACTGTTTTTGGTCTGCACCAACTCCTGAGCAAAATAAGTTGCTCTTTAGCTATTAAATGCTCCACTGTGTTCACAACCTAGTCTCTGACTGGATTTTAGAGCTCTTTCACTGACCAAAACATGAAGCCGAAAGATACCAACAAGCTCTTCTGAGTTGCTGCTGTGATGTTACAGATGGTTTTGGTTCACATGGGTGAACAGGGGACTTTTGGGTGTCTACAGACATCTCAATAGTCTTTTTTAGGGCCCGAGCACCAACAGTGCGAGGACCTAATGAATCATCTAGGATTATTATTTTTCTTTTGTGCGTATAAGCACAATTTTGGAGGCCTGAACCCCAAAACTCACCAAACATGGAACATACGTCACACCTGGCGAATATTTCGCTTCTGCCAGGGCATTCTATGACTGTAAATCCCAGCCTCCTACACGCACATACATTTATGAATTTTGATATGCTTATGTATCATGACCAGACACACAAAAAAGATCTATGGACACATGCCCTCAGTCCAACAGGAAGTCAGTTGTTTTGATTTTATTTCCGTTTTTATCCATTTCCATACCTCATACTTTAAGGAACTCCTCCTACAGATTTAACACCACAGTCTTCACGTTCACTCAGTATGATCCTCAGACCTTGAAGATAAAAAGTTACCAAAAGCTTTCGCCCCCATCATACTTGGTGGGTATGGCAGTGCGGTCAAAGTCCTTATAACGTCAACATACAATGTCCCATCTGCACCAAATTGCTCACACACATAGGTGTCACCCTGTATACGTCTATGCGTCAATATCGTGTCATATCCATAGCGCCACCCACTGGACCCAGGAAGTCACTGAAGATGTCACTGTTTTGTTTTGGGTGAAATGTATCCTATTTAGGTAGGAACCTTTTGACTGCCGCAGCCTGACGTGCATGGAGCGAGGGCCTGTTCATTGCTACTTGCAGCTTTAATAATTTGACTTTTTTGTGACTCCTGGTAACAAAATAAATCTACCATGTCCAAACTATAAGTAAATAATACCAGGAAATAAATAACTGGAAATCTAATGACGTGATGTGGCAGAGAGAGGATGAATGACCACAACCTTTTTTTTCTCCTTTCATGCCCTGTGAACATCAGGCACCATTGGCGACTGGAAGAATCACTTCACTGTGGCCCAAAATGAGCGCTTTGATGAAGTCTTCTGCAGAGAGATGGAGGACTTCGCTCTGACTTTAATCTGGGACATCAGAGACACCAAGTTCAGCCAAAGTCACAGCGCAGCTTTATGAACACCATTCTAACACATCATTCATTTCAGCTTTTGCAGTGTCTTTGTTGCTTCCACAGTGTTTATCAGACACACTGTAATTTCTTCCTTCCGTCCATCTTCGGTTTCCGTTCATTTTATTATACTTTGAAAATCTATGCAAAGCTCTGTTACAGAGGCAAGCAGACTTTTTCTCAGTGTAGCAACACTTGTTTTCTTGTGCTAACTGAAAACATATCTCTGACTCTAAGCTTCTCTCTGTAGATAATGAACAGCTTTTTGAGTTTGGTCTGTCATGTTAGTTTTCTACACAGCTGCATTATTGTATTATTGTTTAGTAATGCACTGCACACACTTTAAAACAATCTTCACTTACAATAGTATTACCACAGAGCTGGTATGGGGCTTAAAAATCTATCCTGTTTAGTTTTGTACTGCAGTGAAAAGTAACATCAGTATTTTTTATGGAATTCTATGAACGCTAAATCTACTAGAGTTTATATTGATGAATCAGGGCTGAAACATGAAAATAACAGTGAAAGCGTAACTCAGTCTGTGCAGGGGACAAAGTTCTGTATTAATGTCAACTTCCATGGAAACAGCTGCTAAACTGCTGAAGGGGGGAATCAAGTCACATGACTTCAGACCTCATCTATCAATCAGACTCGTCTGTGTACATGTATAAGTAGCCTAGTTATTTTAAAACCTTAGTTGACTCAGTTTATATTAAAGTAATTCTGCAAATACCGATTGGAAAATGCATCTATGCACCAAAGTGTGACGTTGTTTCAAATATTTAACCACAATATCCAAAAGGGTGCATAATGACCTGTTAATAATTAAAAACACAAAGTTCAGGATTTACCGGATGACTTGAACTCACTGGACTTTATCCCTCTCTGAAACTTTTTTTAAATGGATAACTCTTAAGAAACAATTATTAACACTGCGTATTCATGTATACTGAACATAGTAATAGCTTTATTATACTCACAGAATACATTCCACTAAATATGTTGTGGTGTAGCAGTATCACATGAGGATGATGATGCTGCATGTCAGGTCACGTGTCAGGTGTAAGATGAAGGCTGAAAAACAAAATGCTGTATAGGTAGCTGCTGAAACAAGTCTGAAACCATGAAGCGCTGAGCCTAACTTACTCATTCTATGTTCAGATTGTTCCAGAGGTAAATTATATATTTTTTTATATGACTCCGTTTTTGATTCAAAACTTCTTGTGTTGTGACTGCTTGATATTAAACTCTGATGCATTCCAGAAATTAATCTAATTTTGTTTTTGTCTGTGATCTCATTCCTCCTTATATGTACTGATTCTTCCATGTGACAACCCTCCAGTTTAATTTAAATGCATACATTTTATAATTAGAATTCTGATACTTCATGTCAATATAGTGCACTTAGTAGCACTGACTGATACTGATTGGGCACAGGTTTCACAGGCCAACAGCAGCAGTTCCGGCTCTGTTGACAAACTGTATGTTATAAATATGTAAGAACACTAATATTTGTAGCCACACAGCATGAACAGTACGTGCTTCTCCTCGCAGATCAACCTGATCCATCTGAAATGTGCTCAGAAAACTTGTAAGGCCATGATGATGGCGTATGGTAAGCATTGTGACTTCTCATTGGATGCCATTGTCATGGCAATGCATTAGATGCTATGAACCAGGAAGTTGTTGTCACTTGAGTTTACATTGAACAATCCCACACCACAGCGTGGCTCCCAGCACTAGCGGTGGTAGGGACCATATTGAAATCGCTCTGGCTTTTATAGTTAATCCTCCATAGAGATTACACTGCAGCCTGATATACAAGAGTAAAAGTGATAGAAGTGAAACTTTTATGATTGGTACCGCAGACTGCCTGTACCTCAGACACCAAAAGTAACATGACTGCCACTAGGGGACACAAACAATACTGCTATCTCCTAGTACCACATGGATTCATTGGAAATTCAGTGTGCACAAATTAGGGTCATGTCTCAGAGTGGATTCTTAGATTTAATTAGGATTGCTTAAAATGGGTGTAAGGGCATAAGAGCCCCCCCCCCTTCTTACAGGGATACAGGCTACGAGGATTTACTTGTATTTGTGGCAGTTTATTATTATATGTATAAGTCCATTATTAGATATCTTGTGTTTGATCATAGTCCTGGCCGTAAGATTAATACATGCAAATTAGAGGTATTGAGGTTTACTCATTGCACTCATCTACTTGCAACAGCAAGTAAGCCTTTTGTGACAATCATCATTTGATTTACATGTATATGGTGCGGTCAACACTTTCTATACTTGAACCTAATGTGAAATTAAGAAGTGTTCTCTCGTGACACACGATCTGTCCAAGTCTGTCCAAGACAACAGACCTGTGGCTGCAGTGCACCCTTGCTATTGCTATGCAATGCTTGTTCATCTTCAAAAGTGCATCTCAATCCACCTTCTGTAATACAGCTATTTTTGATGTTTGACTGCCCTCTTCTGGCCAAACCCAGGCCTGTTGTTTGGACACTACGCATGTCAAACAGCACCAGAGCCAAGTCCGACATTTATCTGGTAAATTTAATTGTTCAGGCATAAAAATCAGAACTGATGGGTGTATGTTTATATCACATTTATGAAGTGTGAAATGAGCTGTGGGAGTCTTTAAAAATAAATGCAGATGCTGATCTTCTCAATGTATCAGATGATCAAATTCCAGGGAGGTGCAGGTCTGGCCCAGACTGTCCTCAGCAGTACTCTGCCCTACTGTTGTCTTAATCCTCATCACTGCCCATCTCTAAAGGGTCAAAGTCTGGGTCGTCCTCATCCAAGTCCAAGTCCTCAATCTCCTGGAACAGTGACTCATCCACTTCAACGTTGTTTCCAGCTGCAGAAAAAAAAAAAATGCAGGCGTAAGTCAGAATAAAAGTACTCTCCAAAAGGCTCAATGGTGATACATGATGTACCTCACAATCAACTAAAATAATAGGGTTTTCTTCCCTGTCCGAAAATATACAGCTATACTACCTGTATATGAAAGACTATATCAAATACATAACAGGGCTTTTTCACACAGCACTGGAGCTACGGAGGTTAAAAGCTTTGTAGTAGACCACAGGCAAAAAAACAAAACAAAAAAACAGTGGCATAATTATAGAACACTGAGTAGGTTCATTATAGATTCAGGCAAGTCAAATTATTTGTGGAGTGGAAAAGTCATTTTCCGTGGCCTTCAATCCTTTTACATGTACTTATTCAGGCTGTTAATCTCATTTATGCATGAACAGAGAGGGAGGGACAGAGACGCTCTGTCCTCTTTATGAAATGTCCAACATCACTGCGCTGCATTTTTAGGACAGCACCTGAAGCCCACATCCAGACCTGGTCTCACTTTCACACCGCAGATTACAACTAGAAAAGTGATGTGATGTGATCCACCTCACACACAAACATGCACACAAAAACTCACCTGACACAATTTCATTCATCCCACGGACTGATTTTACAGATCAATGTTGCAATGCAGACTAATTAACAGACTTATTTAAAGAGAGCAGCGGTGCTGTGTCTCTTTCAGTGTTGCCAGAGAACTTGTGAGTGAGTGAGGTGGAGCTGGACTGAGAGTGAGAGAAGAGAAGCACACAGGACTTCATTTATCTTTTAAATATTTGTTATATGGCTGATCCATCTTCTGCTAGAACAGGCCTTTGCTCCTTGCAGTCTTAAAATGTAAAACATATCTCCCCAAATCAGTTCACTGCTGTATCACTAAAGATTAACTCTGATTGATTTACACAAAATGACATTTTGACGCTATAATCACACATCACTGTCATTAAAAACAGTGTCTTACCAAGACAATAGTCAACTAACCCGACCACATTCTTGGGGCTGAAAACTATTTGAGATCTGTGCTCCCATTGAATGGATTTCAGTGAAGGAATTCAACATGTTAATGCTGTCCTCCATTAAAATGGAAAAGTTTTCTCAATTCAAATCTGTAATTATTTTCAGAAAAACATATTTTTGAATGTCTTCACTGTCTGCTCCAAACATTCACACTGACACACGCTTGTTACCTTCTTCCAGGAACTGAATATCAGATGTGTCCAGGTTGTGGTCCGTCTCAAACAGCTGTTTACCTGGTGATGGAGAGGTTACATTGTTTTACCTTATATATTTACAGTATTCAGCATCAGAGCTGTGTACAGATGCCCAAGTAAATACTATTACCTCATTGTAACATGTAGTAGTCCTGCACTGAAAAGGTGTGGTTAAGTAAAAGTATGTAAGTATTCACAGTAAAAGTACTCAATGCAGTAAAATGTCCCCTGTGACTGTTGCACTACTCTTTATGATATCATCATTAACTCAAAGTCATTAATGTAAAAGCAATAATCCTGCTTCGAAAAGGGAGTGTGAGAGGGGCTTGTGTGGCAGCAGCAGAGTTTACCAGTGAGTTTGGGTTTTCCTGCCTGCTCCTCCTCCTTCTGTTTTCTCCTCTTCAGCTCAGCCACTTCCAGTTCAAACTTGGCTTTCCACAGCAGGAAATTTTCAATGGTTACAACTGTGCCCTGGAACGCAACCTGTCTCACACACACACACACACACACACACACACACACACACACACACACACACACACACACACACACACACACACACACACACACACACACACACAACCATACTGTAACTGAAAGAAACACTCAAAACAAGCCAGTTAGCATTTCAGGTTATGACAGCAACAAGACATAGCAGAAGCAGGGGGTCTGCCCCCCTTACAAAGTCAAACCTGATGTTTGAATGTCATGATGTAACGGTAGTACTGAGAGTCCGGGCCAGATGCTGTCACAGGGAGACTGCTTAGGTATTGTTCAGAGCAGCTCGGTGAGGTGTTTATGTGATATATTTAAGAGGTCTTCGGAGCAGCAGAGGGTTTCTAAGGTTATGGAAGGCATACACTGTTATCTCGGTAGCTAAACGTGGTACACCTTAAGGAGATAATTGACTTCAATCCAGTGGCACTGACATCACTGGACATGAAGTCATATGTAGTCTGTCTCTTATCTCTACCTTTTTAACCTAGACGGGCATTACATAGCCTCTATCTCTCTGTCTGTGTTTGTTTTACCGGTCACTTCACTTTTGTCACTCCGAGACTTAAATACAACTGACGTTATTATTACATTTGATAAATGGCAATGGGCAGCACTGTTAATGAACCGTGGCAAGACAATGGTTATCTGGTTTCTTAAGGCCCCCCACACACCGCCCAGACTCAAACCACTCTGTTGCATCTTGTCTGACCCATTTGGCAGAAAAGTTGCATGAACACACTGCTTCGACGTGCTGCCAGCTCACAGTAGCGTTTACATTCTGCACTTGCACGAGATGCAATATGCGGGTGGTACTGGTGTATAAAAAAAGACGCTGGACGAGAGGTTTATGCACACAACTCTCTTACTTCAATCAAAACAAAACTTAACTATTTCAGACAAAAACAGCTGCATACTACGAACACAGATTAATTTGTCCTAAATGGACATACCAGCTAGTCTCGTGCCAGTACTGCAAAACATGAAAACAAGAAATGATGGAACGGAGTGCTTAGAAAAACCAAGCGCACACAGTATTCCGCCCCTCCCACACACCACACACCGCGCTGATTCGCTAGCACACCGCCAATCAGAGAATCCAATGTTTCAGATGTCCGACAGCCAACCTCCTCAGACTTTGCATGTTGAATCGGAGCAGACAACGTCCGCACGGCTCCAACAGCTTCCAACGCAGCTGAACACATCAAACAGATTTGTTCCCGACCTCGTCCGAGTCTCCCCAAACGCTTCAGATGTCCAACTTTTGGGCCGGTGTGTTCCTGACTTTAAGTCAATGTTCACCAAGTGTTCGTACAAATGTGACTCAATAATTGGATTCTATTGGATGACTGACTTTTCATTTTTGGCTTAAGTTTCCCTTAACCTAACCTTACTTATGCTAGCTTTAAGCTAAGAAAATTGACAGAGGGATGAGCAAGTTAACCACACGTTGAGACAAATGTCAACCAGAGCTGACAGGAAAGCATCTGGTCCAGAAGCCTGGTTTAGTGAAGACTTCCTTTAACATACTGTATAGCAGCATTACATCCTAAAACTAAAGCCGAGAAATATGATTAAACTTCATGATACTTTTTAATCATAATATGGAAATCTAGTAGGGATGCAACTAATGATTATTTTGTGATGATCTATCTGATCTATCAATTTTTTTCAGATTAGTTACAATTATTTTGGCAGCATCTGTTTCGACTTTGGTTTTACCTCATATTCTCAGAGCAAATTAAAAACCCATGAAACATGCATTTGAAAACAATATTTTGAAACTCAACTGGATTTTTCAATTGAACTAATTAATACTAATTATTACAGTTTTTAATCGTTTACATGTCATATAAATGAATTATGTTATGAATCATTGCATTAAGTGGAGGTTTACTATTTGGTGTTTTATCCAATTTATATCATTACTGTCTGGTACTGATTTAATATCCTACACAAGAATTATTACTGATATAGGCTGTCAGACAGAAAACTCTTATTTGCAAATTTGACTTATTCTTTAATAATAGATTTTACTGGCCACTCTTAAGGTCTGTACACATAATTAGCAAATTAATATGCTTATCTCCAGCCGGCCTCTTGTCTGATGATGCATGGGGGAGCATGGGTTTACAACAACCGCACTTGTCGTTGTCATTTAAGATCTGTTGCATTTTTAATAACTATGAATTTTAATAAATCACTTTTTGGTTGCACACTAATGGATGAATATGTCTAATATGATATGACGTAATATGTCTCTATGTGCTAAAGCGATTTGCTTCGGCTCAAATCTTTTTCCTTTTCTTTTTTTTAAACTAATGCATTGACCGTAGAAAGCATGTATTCCTATAGCAAAGTGGGAGGTTAAGTAGCTTTTTCATGGATGGCCAAATGAGGTTGTGTTTGAAGGTGGGACATCAGGGATGTCATTGGCTGTTTTTGACTACTTGATTTTACCATTATATTTCATCTTAAAAACTATTGACCTTGCCTTGTTTGGTGTCATTATTTTCAGCACAACCTCACACGTGGGACTGTACAGTTATTTTTTCATTTTGACATACTGTATTAACACTATGGACCTAAAATCACAAAATAACAAAATCAGAGTAGGAAAAAGTTAGATTTTTTACTGTAAAAAAAACAACAAAAAAAACAAATGTGTTTAATGAACCAATTGCATTACTTATAATGCAAATATAAATTGTTGTTTGCTAAATTGAAATTCACAAAGTTATATGTAACTATTTAAATTTAAATGCAGGTGATGCCTCAGGCTCAGGGCTCCTCAGCTCATTCCTGCCTGTTCCACATTCAGCAGTCTCCTCCTTGTTTTCACTCACAGCACAAAAAAACGACTACACTAAACACTATATAACACACTAACTATACACGCCAAACACGCTTTATGTCACAAATCTCTCAACTCTCAAAACTCGCCATCTCTGTCGTTGTCTGTATCACCGGCGGTGTCCCTAACACAACTTCCTGTTCCTCAGCAACCAAACTTACTGCTTGCGGACACTTTCGTGACAAAAGCCCGTTTTTACCATTTCTTCCTGCACCAGACACAAAAGCAAACGTGATGGCAATGTTTGCGAAAAAGTGTGGCGGACATTATTTACTCCAAGTCTGGTTTTGGACGTGCTTGTGCGTCTGGCTCGTCGACTCGGGAGGTGGGCCGTGTGGGGGTGGGCTAGCAGCTAGCTACGCATGAACATCCAGAGATTCTTATTCCACTTTGTTGTCCTCATGTATCCGGATCTCCTCAGACCGGAACAGACTCGGTCAGGATTTGTTTAGTCTCATTAATCTACAACAGTCAGTTTAGATGCACAGAACTGAACCACTGGCAAAATCCCGGTCCAGCTCACGCTGCTGCAGGTATAAATCCGCTTGTTTCTTAAGGTATGTCGTGTGTTTAAGCTCTGCAGTGATTGGCTCTGGTGTGCACGTGACTACGGTGGCTATGGTTGACAATGCAAGCTGAATTTGTAAAGCATTTATGAAATAATTTATTATTTATCAAGTAATTGATTATGCCGACCAATTGTTGCAGCCCTAAAATCAAGCATTTTTAAAAATTATTTCATACAGTATCTAATATATTCAATAAAACTTTCACCAGTTCCTACCTTCTCCGCTTCCTCTGCCTCTTGCTCTTTCCGCAACTTCTCCTCTTCTCGTCTGTTTTTCATCATATCCATGATTTCATTGAGTTTCTCCTGAACGGCTGTCACCAGGGTGAAAATCATCACCATGCCCAGGTTTTCTTCTGCCTGCAGGGTAGCCACATAAACATAGCGTTGATACTGAGCACACTGGCACCAGACAGATACGGAGATACTTTATACTGAAATATATAGCAGGTTTTATGAATAGGTTCCAACTACCGGGGGATCACACTCGTCAGCCTCCCTGGGAAAGTCTATCCCAGGGTACTGGAAAGGAACAATGTGGTTTTCGTCCTGGCCGTGAAGCACTGGACCAGCTCTATACCCTCTGCAGGGTGCTTAAGAGTTCATGGGAGTTTGCCCAACCAGTCCACATGTGTTTTGTGGACTTGTAGAAAGCATTCAACCATGTTCCTCGCGCCATTCTGCCGGAGGTGCTCCGGGAGTACAGGGTCGGAGGCCCTCTACTAAGGGCTGTACGGTCTCTGTACAAACAGAGCAGGAGCTTCGTTTGCATTGCTGGAAGTGAGTTAGACCGGTTCCCAGTGCATGTTGGACTCTGGCAGGGCTGCTCTTTGTCACTGGTTCTGTTCATTATTTTTATGGACAGAATTTCTAGGCGCAGCCAAGGGCTGGAGGGGATCTGGTTCGGGAGCCGCTGGATCTCATCTCTGCTTTTCGCAGATGATGTGGTCTTGTTGGGTCCTTCGAGACGGGACCTCCAGCATGGCAATATAAAAGTGGATGGTAAAAATGTTGAGTGGCTGGTAGATTTTAGAATTTAGCCACAGTGGCAGGTGGACAAAAAAGTTAATTTCCATCCCTGCCACACACGCACACACAGTGAAGACTGCAGCGCGAAAACTAAAATCAAAACACAAAATGGAGAAGTGAAAGAGTGCCGGCATTGTGAAAATGAACCCCCTAACGCATTATGACTCATTGTGCAACTAAAAAATGTTGTGTGCTACTAAATTTTTCAGCATGGTAGCATAGTGCTACTTGGAAAAAGCTTAGCGTCAAGCCCTGTATGGTCATGAACGAAAGAATAACATCCAGGATATAAGCAGCTAAAATGAGTTTCCTCCGCAGGGTGGCGGGGTGCTCCCTTAGAGATAGGGTGAGGAGCTCGGAGTAGAGTCTCTGCTCCTCCATGTTGAGAGGAGCCAGCTGAGGTGGCTCGGGCATCTGTTTTGGATGCCCCCAGGACGCCTCCCTTGGGAGATGTTCCTGGCATGTCCCGCCGGGAGGAGACCCTGAGGAAGACCCAGGACACGCTGGAGTGACTATGTCGCTCGGCTGGCCCGGGAACGCCTTGGAATCCTCCCGGAGGAGCTAGAGGAAGTGTCCAGGGAGAGGGAAGTCTGGGTGTCCCTGCTCAGGCAGCTGCCCCTGCGACCCGGCCCGAATAACGTGGAAGAAGATGGATGGATGGTTTTATGAATATTATCTTCAGATAGCAGCTAGTCAGTGTTCTCAATTTATCATATGGCCATAACAGATGATTCTTGTAGAGTAGATTCATACTCCACTGGTTGTCTATGGGAAGAGGTATTTTGTTGGTTGGTTTTGTGTCTTATCTTTTTTTTTATGGAGAGGATTAGTCTAGGCGACCTGTCCAGGGTGTCCCCTGCCTTCGCCCTAAGTCAGCTGGGATAGGCTCCAGCCCCCCCACGACCCTACAGAGGATTAAGCGGCGTACATATAATGTACAGATGATGGATGGATGGATGGATGGATTAGTCTAGTTATCAGTGGGCCATGCTACTATTTTGGATCATGATGGACCTACAAGGCCACCACAATCCACTTTTCAGGTAAATCACATTGACTATGGTTCTGATGTCCTCTTCTTACTTTTTTTTTTACAAACTTCACAAAACCTCGTTGACTAGAAAATCTGCACTACATCAACATACCATTAGAATGATGCGGCCAACTATATGGCTGTGCTGATTAGACAAATGAGTTATATGGCTCTTGTCTTTCATGCAAAACTGTCTTCAAATGGTTGAAGAAATGTATAGGCTTATTAAAGTGTGGACCTTAGTAAGTGAGAAAAAATGTGCTGAAACTGAGCCAATTATCCATCTAGCCTACAAACTAACAGCAGTCTGCACTTTTTCAGGTTCTTTTTGTTTTTTGTTTTTTACCAAAGCAGAACACAGATCAGGGGATTACAGAATAGATATGTATGCTGGGGCAGACGGAAGAGGTCATGATGTTTAGTCCAAGTATTGGTTTTCTCCTTTGGCAGTCAAAATCCAGAAATATCTGTAAGAGTGACACACTGAACAAATCCTGGACACATGACAAGCTTACAGACAGGCAGTGGACAGGGGACCTGTTCAAATCAAGGAGATCCTGATCAGTCCAGACCTGTTGCTGCAGTAGGGTGAGGATGTCCTCCACATCACTGTCCTCCAGGTTCTCTTGGGAGTTGATCTCCCACAGGGGAGGCTCATCTGGGTATTTCTCTACATATGTAAACTTAAATGTTGCTTCCACGGCTGCAAGAAGAAAACAGACAGCTCATATAATCAGACACTATTATTTTACTTTTAAGCTTAGTTTTTTTGAGGTGTTTACAGCTTACACAACTCATACCAATCCGGTGTTAGTCATCACACTAGCTTTTTCTCACTATATTTTTTGAATCGCTGTCTATATAATCATGACCAGCAGCTCCTGTATATCACATCAAACTGCCACGAGGAACAAGGTGACAGGCATTCCACACACGTCAGCATACTCACTTTCACAATTTTCCCCCGCATCTGACGTCACAGTGATGGTGAAGCTGGTGGGATCATCTGACAGCACTGCAAACAGATGGAGATTAGTTTCATGTGCCGCTATTTGAAAAAGGTTCATCTTGTTTCTCTGTACGCCAATAAAAACACCTGATGGACGAGAGCAAGCGGCCTGTCCAACATCACAAACTTACAGTTAATGCCATTACTCAACCTGGACCAGGGGACTAGACGCACATCGACAAACAGTATTCCCACTACTTATTTCTATGGCTACGCAGTTGTTGAAATGCATGGCTGGATTGTGATGAGACTGAGGATGTTGTTGTTGTTGTTGTTGTTGTTGTTGATGATGATGATGATGATGATGATGATGATGATGATGGCGGCTATGTAAAGTGCTTTTAATTTATCTATATGTTCTGCGCCCCACTACTCATCATCATCTATCAGAAAACATTAAAGTTTGTCCAAGTCTTACTAACTTTGAGGACAAGATCACCTTTTTGTAATCTAAAATGTGTGGTACATTTACAGCAATACCACTCACTGCCCTGCAGCTACAGTGTATTCACCTGTAACGGTAGTCTGAAGTAAGGAATGTGTGTGTCAAATTTAAAGCAGCACCCAGCATATCGATGAAGGCTTAATAATAATACGTAATAACGTTCATCTATTTAACATGGTGTCCTGCAATGTGGGACAAACTCGATGTAGCCGGACGCATTTTTCTCTCCATATAAATGTGAATTAAGGCCCAGTGTCCCATCGTGTCACTCACCCGCAGCACGATTCAAATTTTGCTCGAGCGAAGTTAAAGTTAAAGTTGATCTAACGTGATACCACTGCGTGCCCGAGTCAGCAGTGAAGACGCTACGTCTGGGTTGATTTGTACTGTTAGTATCAGCTAAACTAACGTTTCTGCTAGCCAGAGAGCTAGCTAGCAGTCGGCGCTTTTCTGTCTACAGTAATGCAGTCAAACCTGTGAAAGAGTCTGGGTAGATGGACTCGATAGCTTCCAGCTCATTCCTTTGCTCCTCGGCGTAGTCTGTCATGTTGGTGTCGCTGCAGGTTATCTGGAAGTTAAAACAATCATCACCACTACATGTGTGTTCACACTGACACACCGGGCTGCTGACCGCTCCACCTTCTCCTTCTTCTTCTTCTTCTTCTTCTTCTTCTTCTTCTTCTTCTTCTTTAGTTAGGCAGACCAGACACAGCGATGGTGTGTTGCTGCCCCTATTGTTTGCTATCGAGACCTACATCAAATCCTTTTGAACACTCCTGTTTTGTGTAGATAGTCCATCAACTTCTTTGTTTTAACCCAAGAATCCAGATTTAAAAGCATGTTCATATTAAAAACAGTTTTCCCATCTGTTCCAAGTTTCCTAAGAGAGTCTTTCTTTGTCTGGAATATATTTCTTTCTGTGTACCCTGGTGCCCCATAATGTAAATCACTTTTTACTATGTCCCCCTTCACTGCAGTCTTTGACATCTCATCCGTCTCCTCATTCCCTTTCACACCCATATGTGCTGGAACCCAAAGAAATTCCACCCATATCCTGCTTTGTGTATTCTGAACAGAGACTGCAAAATTTCTACTACTACATCAGGTCTGGACTTGGATTTGGTTTCTTTCATTGTAGTTAAGGCTGCTGCTGAATCACTGCATATAATTGAATTTCCCAGTTTATTGTCCTCAACCCATCTTAATAACCACAGAACTGCCACCATTTCTGCTGTGAAGACTGACATATGGTCTGAAATTCTATATCCTTTTTTATAACTGACTTCAGGTATGCTAATACCAACTGCCACTCTTCCACTCTCATGATCCTTTGACCCATCTGTATAAATTTGTAGGTAGTCTCCCCATTTTAGTTGCTGCCAGATTTTAACCTCTTTTACCATAACTTCCGATATCCTTGATTTGCTTTTATTCAACAACTTTAGGTCAACCATGGGATCTGGAATTAACCATGCTGATACAACTGGACAACATACTGGAGGACATATATTAATATCAACCATTCCAATTTCCCATGCCACCGATTTTATTTTTTCCGCAAAATTAGTTTCATTCTTTTTTGATATTCCCATAAACTCCTAGTGTTCCCTCAGAAGGCTTTTTGTTGGTAACATTTCATTTTGTCCTTTGAGCTTCATTAAATATCTCAAACCAAGTTTATGTCTTCTAATTTCTAATGGCATCTTCCCCATTTCTACTGAGAACACTGATATTGGAGTTGTACTGAATGCTCTACAGAACACTCTTAGGGCTTTTGCTTGGACTCTATCAAGTTTGCTGATCACTGAAGAAGCTGCTGATCCATAAATCATACATCCATAATCAATAGCGGATCTTATCATTGCTCTGAAAATCCTCATCATTGTTTCTCTATCAGCCCCCCAGTCAGATCCAGCCACACACCCAGTGGCGGTTTTGGGCATGGGCGAACCGGGCAGCCGCCCAGGGCGGCATCTCTTTTCCATAACGTATGGGGCGGCACGACCGCTTAAAAAAAAATAATAATAATAGGCGCCGCAAAACGGTTTTCCATTATCAATATCGCCTGTTTGAGAAATTGGCAAATTAGCGCCCCCTGCAGCTGCAGGCGCCCCTAGAAGTTGACGCATTATGCACACTGCACAGAGATGCTGGGAAAGGCCAAGGGGAGGGGTTCAGGGGGGACAGTTCACCTCTGGGTCTTTT